>CAUYRT010014832.1:0-13230 GCA_963574885.1 Lepilemur ruficaudatus | reverse complement strand
TAGCTGGGACTACAGGCATGTGCCACTGTGCCCGGCTAATTTTTTCTATATATTTTTAGTTGGCCAATTAATTTCTTTCTATTTTTAGTAGAGATGGGGTCTTTCTCTTGCTCAGGCTGGTTTCGAACTCCTGACCTTGAGCAATCCGCCCACCTTGGCCTCCCAGAGTGCTAGGATTACAGATGTGAGCCACCGCGCCCGGCCTAAATAAAGAAAATTCTTGATGAAAAAATGTAACAGACAAACCTCTGGCAAATCTAATCAAGGAAAGCAGAAAATCACAAATAAAGAACTAGGGACAAAAAATGAGCTATTATGAAAGCTTAAAAGAAGAATAATGTATGATAATAGAGGACTATTTGTAATTTCATGCCCATCAATTTTAGTATTAAAAAATAGACAATTTTCTATGAAATATAAATTAATAAAATTGACTTATGAAGGTCAACAAAATCTGAATAGATCAATAATCATCACTAACCCAGAAATGAAAAGTTGTCAAATCATTATCCTAAAAATAGACAGTATTTAGAAGGATTTTTTTCAGATAGTTCTTACAAATTTTCAAGAAACTATAAGTCTCTGTGCCATAAAAAATTATTAAAGAGCATAGCAAAACATGAAATTGATGTGGAATTTTATCAAGTGCCTTTTTGTTATCTATTGTTATTATTTTTGTCTGAACCTATTGATTTGATTTATAGTGTTAATAAAAATTCTAATAATAAATCATTGTTGTGTTGATATGGTGGAGAAATCTTTTACTATACTGGTGAATTCAGTTAGCTGGTCAACTGAGCAAATAGCATATTAAACAGCCAATTAAAGGAAAGGTCCTGAAAATTTTTTGTAACATGAGAAAATGCTTATGTTGTTTTCTTTATTCAATTTTATTTCCTCTAGTGGATTAAAAGTTGCGTATCCTTATTCTTCCGGTGCAACATTTCTCAACCTTAAATTCCATTTTGTCTAAAATTAACATTGTCACCTTGACTTTTGGTGTTTCTTATAGTTCATGGATAATTGGTGGTCTCCAGGGATCTATCAGATCGTGTGCCAGCAATTTCACAATTTCAGAGGAAGAGGTGTTGAAACCATTTTGTTCCCATACATTTCCCCAATTTGAAATGTTAGATTACCAGTGATTTTGGTATGGTCTGAAATTTTCCCTTCAAAATTCATATATTGAAACTTAATTGCCAGTGTGATAGTATTAAGAGGCGGAGCCTTTTAGGAAGTGATAAAATTATAAGGGCAGAGCCCATGTGAATGGGACTAGTGACTTTATAAAAGAGGTACAAGGGAGCTGTTTGCCCCTTCCACAATGTGAGGACACATGGTGTCCTCTAGAAGGTGCCATCTATGAGGAACAGGCCCTCAGCAGACACCAAATCCACGGGCTCCTTGATCTTAAACTTCCTAGTCTCCATTAACTGTGAGCAATAAATTTCTGTTGTTTATCAATTACCCACTCTAAGGTATTTTGTTATAGCCCGAATAGACCAAGACAGATTTTTTACAGAAATCTCATCACAGTCTAACAGCCACGAGTTTTTTAAAGTTGTGCAAGTACTGAAAGGACATAAATTAGTTCATTTTAGCTAACACTGAATTAATAGCATGAGTTTCTTCTCAGTAAAGGTATTTCCACATTTTTTGCATATTTGCATATTTTCATTAATTAAAGGACTATATCCAAAGGAGCGGTACAAGTTGTACCCTCTTTCTCTCCCTAGTACTAAGCAGCCCATTTGCCTCCAAATTAAGCTGTGACAGCTTCCACCTGTGTTCTACTGTGTGTTCTTCCTGGAGGAGTTTGCATATTTCCCCATTATTTGCACATTATTCACATATTTGTTCTAGTTACATGTTATTGTTTACATTTCCTATATTTGCATTTTGCTATTGATATTATAGCTCAAATTCAACAAAATAGCTCTCTTTTCCCTGTGTTCTCATGTGGTGGGGAGAGAGAGAGAGAATACATGAGAAGGAGAGAACAAGCTCTCTGGTGTCTCTTCCTATAAGGGCACTAATCCTATTGTCAGGGCCCCACCTTCATGACCTCATCTAAGCCTAATTACCTTCCAAGGGCCTATCTCCAAATACCATCATCACACTAGGGGTTAAAGCTTCAACATGTTAATGGGAGGGGGTACAATTTAGTCCATAGCTATTATTTTAGTCTATTCAGGCTTCTATAATGAAGTATGATAAACTGTATAGCTTATAAAGAATAGACATTTATTTCTCACATTTCTGGAGGCTGGTAAGTCCAAGATCAAGGTGCCAGCAGATTGCTTGTCTAATGAGAATCCATTTCCTGGTTCATAGCTGGTGCCACCTGACTGTGTCCTAGAAGGGGAAAGGCAGCTCTCAGGGGCCTCTTCTGTAAGGGCACTAATCCCATTCATAATCACCTCCCAAAGGCCTCATCTCCTAATACCATCACTTTGAAGATTAGGTTTCAACATATGAATTTTGGGGGAACACAAACACTCAAACCATAGCAGCAATTATTTTCTTCACTTGTCAAGAAAAGAAATTGAGAATACTAGATCTGTTTTTAAAAATTGCATCCAAATGCTACAACTCTTCACCTTCTCTGATTGTAAAAGGGTTCCAGCTTCCAATACGGCAGAGTATAGTGGTGGCTTGTGCATTAAATGTAGGGGTCTCCTGTCCTTCTTTGGTCCTAGCATCCCCATGTGCAGTCCTCATATCAGAACACTTACTGAACTCCGTTATGGTTTTATGCTAGCAGGACATGATGAAGTCTCTTGTTTTCCTCTTTCCTCCCCTTAATTGTTGTAGAGTTCCAGATGACTCTCATTTTTTTCCTCAAGACCCCCAACTCCTGATAGACCAGTGCCACAAATTTCACTCACTATATTTAATAAGTTGTCAGAACTCTACAACGTCATCTGGAGGCAACAAGCTTACTTGCTACCTGCTGCTCAGTACGGGGGAGAGAAAAGGGGTCCAACTTCCCTGGTTCCTTTGAATACATTTATTTATCCTGATAATTGTCCCCAAACACTTCTCCCCCCTCATGCTCATGCTCCAAGGCTGCTTGAGGAAGGTGCCTCACTGCTGTGTAACGGTGCTCCTGTAAGTATTTGTGTTGCGGGGAGGGATGTTTATTCCTCTCCATCCCAGCAGAGGAAAAGGAACCAGCAGAAAGGAGGAGACTGACAATAAACAAGGGAAGAAATCGCTGATAAAGCAAGTTCCCTGAGGGTCTGGAAAGTATGGGATTGAGAACGCAGGTACAACAGGAATAGAAACATCTTTTCTTCTGTTAACTGGAGAGTAGAAGATGGCGGGGAGCTGGACAGTCTCATAAATTATCCCAGAGCCTTGTCTGTAATGGGGACTCAACTGCTTATAGAAGTCAATAGATGTTAACTAGTGGCACAAACTACCAGCTCCTAGTGAATAAGAAAAGGTGTCCTTGTACCACGTTGTATCCAGCAACCAGTCACATGGAAATTTGATATAGATATTTAGAACAGAACACTGGGCTGGACAGGTCATGTAGGTCAGTGGCCCCCAACCTTTCTGGCACCAGGAACCGGTTTCATAGAAGATAATTTTTTCTACAGACTGGGATGGGGGATGGTTTGGGGATGTTTCAAACACATTATATTTATTGTGCACTTTATTTCTATTATTATTACATTGTCACTTGCCACTGACTGATAGGGTTTTGATAGTAGTCTGCAAACAGTTGATTTATTATGGTCTCTGCACAGCCAAACCTCTCTGCTAATGATAATCTGTATTTGCAGCTGCTCCCCAGCGCTAGCATCACTGCCTCAGCTCCACCTCAGATCATCAGGCTTTAGATTCTCATAAGGAGCACGCAACCTGGATCCCTCACATGCACAGTTTACAGTAGGGTTCATGCTCCTATGAAAATCTAATAGTGCCACTAACGTGACAGGAGGCAGAGCTCAGGCGGTGACACCTGCCAGTGACGGGGAGTGGCTGTAAATACAGATGAAGCTTCCCTTGCTTGCCTGCTGCTCACCTCCTGCTGTGTGGCCCAGCTCCTAACAGGCCAGGGACTGGTACCAGCCTGAAACCAGGGAGTTGGGAACTGCAATTGTAGGTGATCTAACAGGGCAATTGGTATACACAGTAGTCACCTATTCTTTTAATTATAATGTTTACCAAATGCATCTTATAGGCAACATAGCAAAAGTAACATGCAACAGAAGCTTAAATCCTCTCTCACCTTTAAGCATTTCTAAAAGATTAAAGAAGGAAGCTAACAAGGATGGAGCTCATAAGTGTCATGCTCTGCGCCAAGCACTTTAAATATGTTGTTTCATTTAATTTCATTTCATTTAACACTACTGAAGAAACTGACTTAGAAAAATTAAGTACCTTGCCAGTGTCATGGGCCTAGAAAGCAGAGCTGGGATTCAAATTCAGATCTGCCTCACTTAAAAGCTCACCTTTTCCATGCACCGTTAAGCAATGCAAAAAAAAAAAAAAAAAAAAAAAGCAAAGAAAGAAACAGATCAATCTCCAATAAATTAATTTCATGCCAGAAAGAGCACCATGCAGAAACAAAGACCAGTAGAAAAACAATCCCACTGAACCTAAACCTTTTTTGTAGCTTCTATAAAGTGTCATAGATTTGTGGGTATTTTCAGAAAACTGACAATTTGTAGGTGGAATATAACTTTTTGTCGATCTCTAGCCTTCCCCTACTCTGGTGAGAAAGCAATTTTAAAATGCCTGTTTGTCTCTCTGAATTTCAGGTCCTCTGTTATTTTCTGTTGTCAAAACTCAGACAAACCTTATTATTTTATTAGGTCATTGGATATGATTTATATGTCTCCTAGGAGGAGCGACTGTAGAAAGGGAGAGTGATATGACTTATCAGCCCCAGAGTGGCTGAGCTCATCCACTAAGTCAGCCTGTCTGCTCTGCACTTGACAGTTATTAATGCTGCACCTCCTGCAGCTTCCAATGTTTGTCTTTCTGGAGTGCCAATTCCAGATGTTGTTGTTACATTGTGGCAGCACTTACTGCCCGAACATGCACAGTCACAGCCTCTGGAACAACCAGCATACCCTGGCTAAGGCCACTTTCAAATTCAAATCCTTTCTCAGTAGGCAGTCATTATGTCTTGCTAATTCCCTGTTAACCTGATGGTGCCTCTTCACCTTCATCAGCTTTCATTGTGTTATAATCTTACATGGCTGGTGAGCTCTACACACTGACAATTTGCCCACAATAACAGCCGTTTCCTGCCATAGGGTGGGCAGAAAGGGACAGTGAGAGATGATTTCCTTTATCAGTCAGGATAGGCTAAGTTATGCTGCGGTAACAAATGACCCTCAAATCTCAGTGTCTTACAAGAACAAAGATTATTTCCCATTGATATTATATGTCCATTGTGAGTTGGCGCATTGTCTTTACTCTGGGACCCAAGCTAATGAAACAACCTCTCCAGGGAACATTAAGCCTGTGGCAGAGGTAAATGAAGCATGGCAAAGCACAAGCTTCTGTTCCCACCTCATCAACAAAGCAAGTCACACGGCCACTCCTGATAGCAACGGAGGGAGTGGGAAATCCTCCTTCAGGGAGCAGCACACCATAGAGGGGCAGCACACATTTTGAGCAATGATACAATCTACCACACTCATTTTGGTGGAGACCCATCATGACATCCCCAAATTACCTTATGATTGCCATCTATGGAGCCCAAGTCTCAAGACTGTTCATGAGATTCTGCCAGGGCAGCAGACACCTGCTCATTTTCTAAGCCATGCCTGCCATATTGAGTTGAGCTCATCTGACATTGCCAGATGGCACTGGTTTCCTAGAGGATCCCTGAGGTGAGTCAAGGTGTTGTTCCTGGTCTTTGTAATTCCAAGACTGTATGGTCCCTAAAGAAATAGACCTCAACCCTTGGGCAGCCCCTGGGGCAGGGTAGGTAGAGAAGCTCCTCTCCTGGAGCCCTGCATTCGTGTCAGTGAAGGACATTGTACTCTGAGTCACTTCCTTCTGCAGCCTGTCAGAGAAAAAATTAGATCACTATGAAGGAATATATTATGACCCATCTGTCCATTCAAATAAATCACTGACCTTCCTTTTTTTTCCCCTCTAGCAGAAGGGTGTTCAAAACAGTTGTCTATATGATTAATCTTTACCAGTTTAGTAGTATAAATGTTGTACTTGATGTTTTATGCTGTGATTATTTCTGTATTGAAATGCATAGGACTTAAGAAGATAGTGCTGTCCTTGGCAACAGGACACATATATGAAATAAAGATGATTTAATTATTTGAATTATGTTAATATACAGAAAATGCCTGTGCAGGAGGTTCTTCTAAGTATAAGTACTCAAAATCTAGTGGAAGACCATTTCAAAAAAGGTTAATAATATAATAATTTTAAGCACACTATTTTGGGGCTATAAGCACACAAACAAATTTTATATATTACTCACACATATACAGATATATACGTAGAGATACAGAGAGAAAGAGTATCAACCATTTATTACTCATAAATCAGGGAGACAAAAAACCAACTGAAAAAAGTGTCTCCCGTGGTGATACATTATGAATAGCCTATAATAACTGTTCCATTGTAGTTGAGTCTTGAAACTCACATTAAAACCACTGATACTCCTTGATTCAAAAAATATTTATTGAGCACCAACCCTCAGCCAAGTATTGTTCCAGGGATAGAGGGTACAACAGAAAAGAAAGCAGGTGAAAATCCCAGCCCTCATGGAACTTACATTCTAGGGAGAGGAAAAAGACAACAAATGAAATATAGGGTATGTCTTCAGTATATGCTTCCTGACCCACTCTCCAGCCTTCTCCACCCTGATCTGTGCCCTGCAAGGCCCACTTGTCTGGACTGCACCAAAATCTCACTTGCTTTTCTACCTCCAGTTGGATTTAGCCAGTGGAAGGCACTTGAGAGAGAGCAAAGAACAAGAGGAGACTGTTGTTGAGTTTATTCATCAAGGGAGGGCTGCATTCTTCTCCCAAAGCAATGCTGTCCATGTTGCTATCCTCTCTAGGTGCCTGTCCCCATCTCAGTAACTGCCCTTTCACTTTTCATTTTGTCCCTACAAGCCTGGGGGTGGCAATGCGCCCCACCAACACATCCACTGTTGCTAGCCCAACACACTACATTAGCCCTTGGTGGTTTCCAAAACTTTGCCCACACCTTTGTTAATAGTTCTTTTATTACGTTGTCCCCAAAGCACCCAGTTCAAGGATACTGTTTCCTGCTATAACCCTGACCAATACAAAAAATAAAGCAGTAAATTACACAGTAAATTAAATTCTGGTAAGTTTGTTGAGAAAAATAAAGCAGGGAAAGCAGATAGGGAGTATTATTGAGTCAGGCCAGGTGGGTACTTTTTAGATAGGGTGGTCAGGGAAGGCTTCATCAGTAAATGTATGTAATACTACAAACTTGCACATCTCCCAGCAGAACTTTTCTTTCAAAGGAAATCTTACAAGGACCTAAAAATATAAAGCCTAGAGGAGAGGAACATCACTGGTTGAAGCTAAGGGAGGAGTAGGGGTGAAGCCTTAGATCTCTACCCCGACCTTCCAAGCCCCCACAAACTCATACACTAGCCTACTATTGGCTTCTAACACCTCAACGATCCCAGGACTCTTAGACACAGAGAACCAAGCCAGATACAAAATACTCAGTTCTTAATCCTCTCCAAATTTTATGCCATGTCATTCCAGAGAAACAAAAACTACTCATCTCACCCTCAGGGAATAGCGTTTGTAGAAACATGATTGAATGTTATGTCCTCATCTCTCATCCACTGATGAAAATAGAAGTGGCCTTATGTATATTGTCTTTTTATCTTTATTTTTGAAATTGACATTAAGGATCTTGTCCCTATTTTTCTCCATGTCTTTTATATAAAGACCAATATGATTAATTATGTCAGATTTTCGGACCAGGAAAAAGTTTGTTTCTACTGATGAACTGTGACTTTCCCTTCTTCTGGACAATGAGAAGTATGTATTCTATCATGTTTTCCTCCTCATATTGGCTGATAGGATACTCAGAGCCAAGTGTCATGCTAAACTGCTGACTTTCATAAGGATGTTTTCTTAATGTAATTTTCTTCTCTAGTTTCAATTCAGAGGTGAATGTGATACAGACCTGTACTAAAAGAATTTACTGTCTAGAATTGAACAGTTATTTTCTTTCCAGTTTCTCATTCAGAACCAGTATTTATTTGTAGTTAAAAACCAATTTACTAAAGAATACATTTTTGAAAACAAAATTAGCTTTCCCACTTAGTTCTGTTTTCTCATGCCAACAGATACAGAGATAAAAGAAATGAACAATCTAAGCATTCTACAACTGTAACTTACCCCAGACAAATGTAAGATTGCTTTCAAAATACTTTCTACAGTAAGTGTTTATGGAGACCAGCCAAGGCTTCTGCCAAGCCATGGGGCCATGGCGCTTTTGCTCTTGATCCATCCTATTCCCTTCAACATTAAATCCTTTTAAAACATTTAAAAATATATATTGGCTTAGAAAGCCTGAAATGTGTCCACCTAGCAGGTCAATCCACCTTTTTATATCAATCATAATTTCTAACAAGTTCTGTACTTTCCAAGTTTGATGAATAGTTTTATGCCATTGACTATGCTAAAACTATCTGCCAAGGCATTTTAAAACCTCTAGGTTACAGATATCATCAGCCCCAGTGAATATTCAACTTCTAAACCATTTGTTCATTGGCAAATATCCACTAAGCATCTATAGTGTGTCAGGCTTGAAACTAGGTGCTGGGATATAAAATGGTAAAAAAGATAGGTATGTGCTCTGCCCTCATGGAACTGGGTCTAACAGATAATAGAAACAGTAAACAAATCCAAGTACGATGAGTGTAAACTCGGGGAGTTCAGAACCTGCCACCCCCAGATATGCCACTTCGGCGTCTTGACTATTTTGAGTTAAAAAGCACTTGAAAAACAGCAGATGTGAAAAGGACATTCCGAGTCCCCTTTCTTTTTGTTAAAAAAAACAAGGTGAAATTCCCATGTGAGATCTGCCCTCCCTGTACCAGGAGTGAAGAAACATTCTTATCACCAAGGATGGGAGGTTGAGACCGAAAGAATTCTGTGTGAACAGACTGTGCTAAACGAATTATCTTCCTTTAGGCTCTTTCTGTATTTTAGTTACAATTTTTCACAACTGCCTCTCTGTTCAACGTAGTAGAAAAACATTTAGATTTTGCCACTTCTTTGGATCTTAATTTCCTTGTAAGGGCTCTTGTGACATGTAAAACTTATATTAAGTAAATCTATATGTTTTTCTCCTGTTAATTTGTCTTAAGGCAATGTAATTCTCAGGCCAAGCTGGAGCCCCTAGAAGAGGAAAGTAATGTTTTGCCTCTCCAGAGAGCTCTGTGAGGGCGAGGGTTTTTGTCTTTTGCCTTCACTGCTGTGTCTCCTGTGCATATAACAGTGCCCGGCTCAGTAAATACTTGCTGAATGCATAATATGCAAGAGGACGCACAGACTGCTAAGGGGGCACACGCCACGGGAGGTCACCTAGTCCAGAGGGCTGAGGAAGGGTAGCCTGAAGAAATGGCATTCCATCTGATGCTTAGATGGTGAGCTGGAGAGGGAAGAGAGATACAGGTGGAAGAAAAACTTTGTTTGAAGGCTCAGATAGAAACAAACTGAGGTTTAAAAAGTAAAAAAATAAATGCTCAGAATGGCTGAAGTGGAAAGAGCATAGAGCAGACAAGAGAACAGGTTGAAAAGTTGATGTAAACCAGCTCAGACAGTCTCACCAAGCAAGTTAAGAATTTTGTACTCCATTTTACGGGCAATGGGAAACGAAGTGTTTCAAATGGATGGACGATGGGATTGGATTTGGATTTTTAAAAGGTCCCTCTTGGTATAAAAAGAACTCCTTGTAGCTGATGTTAAAGAGTGATATCTTCACTCTCGTAATCGTCCTGTCGGCCCTGCACTCTTTATTCCCCTTTCTACTTTCTCTGTAATGTTCCTTCCATAAGGCATCTTTGTTAAAATCCTGTGTCCCTCCTTCAATCCTGACTTCCCCCTCAGAGAGTGCTACATCCTTCCATCCTTATGAGGCCTCAGAGCCTAGACAAGAGCCTCATTCATTCACCCATGTCTTTTTTTTGTTGTTTTTGTTTCACTCCAGGTACCCTATCGGTGATAAACAAGCCATATTTTCATTTACAACACCATAAATGTGTAACTCTTATCCCAAGTTTCTCCTCTTTTCTGTGACAACTCAGTAACCATTGTCCTAACAAGCACATTGAAACCCCTGTACTTGAGGAAATCCAGAGCCCTGTGCAGTTCTGAGAACACCCAGAAAATGCTCACGTTCTTCTGCTGTTGGCTGTTCTGGCCAAACTGCTGCTTCCCAGAGTTTCCTTATCACTTCTGGTGGTCTCATCATTGCTTTTACATGCTACCCCAACAGTCTGCAGGCATACATTGCCCCAAAACACAACCGAAGACTTAGGGACATAGGAGAATTTCAGTGAAGAACAAGAGAACCTAAATATGGATTATCTGCTCTCATTCTCCTCACTCCATTAGCTATCACCCTTGAAGAGGGAATCCAGTCTCCTCTAGAGCCCGAAGCCAGCTGCTGGGTTGCTGGGACCAGTGCAGTTCAGATGAGAATCTGGCTCATGCCTCTCCCCCTGTGTGTGGAACCCAGACATTCCTTTTCCCTTAGTCCCAACCAGCAGGGACTAAGCTAAGTAGTCCTATAATAGTCTGCAAGAGTTACTAACCTATGCTGAATGACAACAGCTATTTACACTACTAGAGGAAGGAGTTCCACCCCTCTATGTTTCAACCTTTCCCTTCTAGACTGGCCTCTGGGATTTACTTAATTTGCAAACCAAAAGGCCCACTAAAAATTTTTTTTCCAAACTAAAAAACAATCTTTCTTTGACAAACAATTCTGTTACCTCCCCCTAGAACAGACATGAGGGAAGTTTTTCAAATAATATTTTTTAATTCACTTTGTAGATATACAAATATATTTAATGGGAGAAAATTATACATACACCACAGAATGTTTTCTCAAATTTTCCAACCTAATTACTTCTAATAAGTGAGAACTCCAGGAGGAACTGGGCATGTTATCTCAAAGTAGCCTATGGCAAGTACACTATTTTTTGGAGTCTTGTATTTTATCTTTTAAAATTCACATACAGTTTTGCATTCTAATGCATAATATGTCCATTTATTTGAATGTAACAATGGAATTAAATATATTTAAAGTTGACCATAGCGCTATAAGTGGTATCCACAGAATTCTATCAAGTAAAATTACATTATTCAAAGATTATTGAAATGACCAGGGCAAGCCCACAGAGCTGCTAGTTCTGGATGTCCCAGAGCCAATCACCAATCAAGTAACATATGTATTTGCATTAATGTGTGTGTCACTGATATCCTAATACTTTTTGAGAACACTATAGTATGTGATTTATACCCAAAAGTGTGATGAAGAATGAACGTAGATTAATCAAGCCCCACTGTGTTGCAGAATTTTAGCACTTTTCAGAGTTCGCTCACTATCTCAGTGACTTGATCCCACCCACCAAATTTGATGGGCACGTGATTCAACTTCCTGCCTCAAGAAAATTAAAAATTACTACATATGATGAAATCTTGATGTCAGTTGCAAAGAGATGAAAACTTAAATATTTTCTTCACAGATGTCTTCAAGAAAACATAGCCAAAAGCAATGATTAAGATGCTAATGTTTTATATGAGAGGAACCAGCCATGAGCAACAAGGATGATGGAAAAGGTGAATTCAGGTGAGGCGCACAGCATTGCCTTCAGAGCACGGTGCCCATCTCCAGGTCAGGATGATGTTCCTAGAGGTGGATTAGATGGGTTCACACAGCACATGGAAATGCTCTGGGAGGGTAGTACGGAGCAACCAGACCTCAAAGTAGTCCATTAGAGAGAGAAAGGAGGGAGAATTTATCTGTCTTCCATCTATAAGATTTACTCTGAGAGGGTATCCCTCCCCGACACCTCCATTCTCTTTATAATTGCTCAGGACTGTACAGTCCATGCTCTACCTTGAGGGGTTTCGTCCAAGTTCAAAAGCAAAAGGGATCCCAGTGTAGGCGGAGTGCCAAACCAGAACAAGAAGGAAGTAGTCAAGGGATTCTGACAAGGTTCACAAGGTTTACATCCCAAAACAGTCAATTTATACAAAAGGTCAAATCAATCATATTGAACGGTCTCTATAGGATGCCCAACAAAAAAGATTATCCTGATCCTAAGGTGACCGAACTTTACATAAAGGCTACATTATTATCCTTCTAGTTTGAATTCCCCAAGCTACACAAGTTTATAAGTTTCTAGTCTGTAACACCCTAACTTAGTATTTAATTGTTTTCCTTACAATTTTCTAAGTGTTTCTTTAGTGTCTGCCCCTTCACCACACACCGTATTTTTGGTTCCTTGAAGTTAGGAATGAAAATGATATAGCATAATAATTAAGACCATAGGCATCAGCAGCTTTACTAACCTTTTTACATCTCAGTTTCTTCATAACCTCATTATTTTGTAAAGAATAAATGAGATGATGCATGAAAAGTACTTCATACAATGCCTAGTACCTAACAATTACAAAATGTTTGCTACTGTCACTGTCACAATTACTATTAATAGTTATTTTCTATACCATGCAATTAATAAAGTATGACGCATTCCATAAATGTTCCATAAACATGTTTATTAATTGGTCCACGTAGGCTGTGTTTTTAAAAAATAATGCATCTATTCAAGAGGGAATAAAATACTTCTCTGGGTATTTTTTGACTAATGAAGGGATTAGACTAAATTATCTCTAAATTCTATCAAATTAAATTTATTTTTTTTAGGGTTTTTTTTTATTGCAGCATATTATGGGGGTACAAATGTTCAGGTTACGTACATTGCCCTTGCCCCCTCCCCCTCCAGTCTGAGCCTCAAGCCTGACCATCCCCCAGATGGTGCACATCGCACTCATTATGTATATACCCATCCTCTCCTCCCCCCTCCCGTCTGCCCAACACCCAATAAATATTGTTCCTGTGTGTCCACTTAGGTGTTGATCAGCTAATACCAATTGGCTGGTGAGTACATGTGGTGCCTGTCCATCCATTCTTGGGATACTTCACTTAGTAGAACGGGTTTCAGCTCCA
>CAUYRT010014830.1:0-16255 GCA_963574885.1 Lepilemur ruficaudatus | reverse complement strand
AGATGGGGCCCTGTCTTCAGGTGTTGGCCAGGACAGACAGTACTCTTGGCAACCTCTTTCCCAGGCAAGGACTTAAGAGGGCTGGAGCAGTCATCCTAGGGACACAGCCTTGAGTCGTTATAAACTATGCAGTGTCTGTTCAAGTGAGGGGGAGGCCGGAGTGGGGAGGGAGTGTGCACGAAATCATTTGTGCTGAGAGCCTGCAGTTTTCATAGGCCAAGATTGAGGCCCCGTAGAGAAGACGGCTCAGAGGGGCCTGGCCAGAGCGTGGTGAAGGAGTCTTTGTCCTGGTGGTACACACATGTGAAACAGCACACGTCTCACCTCCTCCCAACACGCACAAGGATGTGCTCAATGCCAAGGCCAGGGGCTGCCAGAGCACAATGCCTGGTCCAGGAGAGCCACATAGGCCTGGGAAGATGAATTTTGTAGTCAGCCATCTGGCCAAACATCGGCATTCAGGCAAGGTCTCTGTGTCAAAACCAAGGCCATCATCATGCTGTGGTATTAATAAAGGCACAGAAAGAAAATTTAACATTAAATTAACAAGAAACTGACTTTAAGAAGTGTATATAATAAAATCCAGTATATATGAATAATTCCCTCGTGTCTCTCATTCTTAACCTAATTTGTTAAGCGTAAACTTCGAGAAAGATTTTTATTTAGCATATTTTCTAATTCATCAATACTGAGTGCTCTATCCAGTGATTCATCAACGATCTGAGTCTAGAGATACCAAAGAGTAACCTGATTTTTAAACATCTTAATTGCTGTTATCAGCCAACCAAAACATTGACAGAAGAAAATGAAAGAGAAAACACACACACAGCAGCTACACTTGTTTCTGCTAAAGAAATAAATCTGCTCCCACAAAACACTCAACAGAATTTCCAGAATACACCTAAAAGGAAATAACTAAATGAACCAGTATCAATCACTGGATACAGATAGCCCTGAAGGGCATGAGGCTGTCTCCCAACTTCTTTCCTGAGCAATCCTTTTCAAATTAATTTCTTTGTAATTCCTGTGCTTCTTGCCTATTTTGGCAAGAACCATCCTATATATGTTTAGTCCAGGGCTTAAAATAAAGATGGGCTTCCCTTTTGTAGCACATGCACTAACTACTAAAAGGTCACGGGCAGATCCTGGTGGAGGGAGGGAAAAGGATCACTCTTCGCATTGGTCTAGACTAAATCTCCTTTCAAAGCTGTGCTCCCACAAGCCACTAGCAACTCTACCCTACGGCCTACTTACCAGTCACCAGCAAGAGTCTTCAGTACAGGAAGGAACCACTGAGGTTTTACTCCAGTGGGTTTGTGGATTTTTTTAAAAAAAAGAAACACTCTAGTACAAGAGCCTGTGTAAGAGAGATTGCCACGTTCTTTCCGTGTGTTGAGCATAGGCTTTCAAGTTTTTCCAGGGAAACCAAAACCTATGCAGTGCCTATAATTAACAACGTAAAGGACCAGGTGCATCAGGCCCGGAAACCTGCAGGCTCCAGTGGGGAGGTGACAGCTGCTCTGTGAGGGACCGGCCTGGGGCTGAGCCCTGCCCAAAGCCAGCCTTAAAGGGAGAACAGAGGGAAACGTCTTCTTAGAGTGAATAAAACACTCCTTGCAAATAATGAATTGTGACCCTTTGTACTTTGCTTCTGTCAAGTTTCACTTGCTTCTATCAAACAGTGGTCCTTTTCTATGGGTTAGTCTTACATCTACGTCAAATGCCAGCAAATTACTTTTCATTTATAAAACTGTGGTGTTTTTAGCTGAGAAAGCAAAGGGTTATATTATTTTTTACAAGTTCCCTTTATAATCATTCCCATTTGACAGGAAACCCTCTGGAGGAAGACCCTCCTTGATGCTGCAGACGTGCTCCACGGGCAAACTCAAGTCCCCAAGTTCTCCTTCAAGCTGAGAAGGACCTTCTTTGAAGTAAACAGAGCAGGTGTGACAAGGGCACTGTGGTTTTGCAGGAAATGTCACACTCTGAGGGGATTTATACTGAAGGGTGTTTGGGTCAGATGACATGCTATCTGGGATTTGCTTTAAATACAGCAAAGAAAAGAAGAAGAAAAAAGAAAGGGATAAAAAAGCAAATGTGGCAAAATATGTGGGTTCTTTATGCTATTTTTGATATGTTACTGAAATTGTTCATAATCAAATTTAAAAATTATATAATTAAAAACCCCTACAGAGTCATTGATTACTTGGACGACTTTTGGGGAGTTAGAAAATCTCCTTGAGTTCTAATTTGGTACTTCGGTCATGACTTCATATTTATAAAGTAAATGAATAATTACTCTTTCAACTCACTAGTGTGTTACAGTGTATGCAAAAGTATCTATGACAGTTCATTTCTCATCAGTATCTCTGAAAAGATGGTTGTATGCTAATGACTTTTAAAATTTATTTTTAAAGTCACTTGAACTAGATGAATTAAAAATTCTGCACTAAAATATGGTTTTTATTAATAATCCCGTTACACTCCTAACTATTCAACTCCTGATTCTACTCCACTCCAAATAGGAAATAAAAGTCATACTTCTTGCAAAGCGTGTACAAAGAAATGGCTCTGGTCTCGCAGATGTCCCGGAGCGCGCGATCATTGCTGCTGTTCCCCTCCCCGTGTGACCCTGACGGCCTGCAACTGTTGTTCACAGCAGACTCGGCGTCATCGCCACCTTGGCACACATCAGATCACACCGTGTGGAAAACCTCCTTCAGCAGATGAGAGGAGACTGGGGACCTACCTTTGTATCCAAAAGCAAAAAGGATACATCTCTCCTCTTTCTAGGTTAAAAACACAAAAGAGCATCAGCCCTGTGGCTAGAGAAAAAACGTCGCCACTTGTGCCGCACGGCCGAAAAGCTGAAAGTTTTATCTCGGTGACTATTTAATACGTATCAGCCCCAGGTCCTTTCTACCTTATTTGAAATCATGCTTTAATAAGAGTGCCTGAGAAAATATCAGGTCTACTTAAGACCCCTTCCTTTCTAAAAGTTTTAGTATTTATGAATAAACATTACCTCTACTCACGGAAAACGCAAAGTCTGGACATTGCCAGCAAAAAGATGTATTAGGTGATGAATTCTCATTTCACACCAAACGACTGCTGTCTAACTTCTACAGAATATTCTTTATACAGGGAGATTCCCATAGAGGGGTATTTAATACATTGACAGCCACATTAGAAAAAAAATTTTTCCTTGGGGCAACGGTGTTTTGTTATGAAAACAGAATAAATATTTCAAAAACAAAATGATCCTTTCTAACTTAATGAAAAATTTATTTTTTTATTGTTTTCTGTGCATGAGTTACATGCAATTAAATTGTCAATATTAATTGTAACAATAAGAACATCGAGAAGTCAGATTTTCATGAACCAACTTCAGAGTTTTGCCCGGGGGGGGAGGGCACTCATCATGCAACATGCATGCTATAACATGCATGCTACAGCATGGCAGCATGAGTTACCTGCACATCACTCGGCTCCCAAGGTAAAGAGACATGAGAGAGTTACATACATTCCATGAGGCCCTGGACTCAAAACTAGCGTGAGTTAAATACAACTCACATGGCAGTTAATATGTTAAAATATAATCATGTTTACAAAACCTCATTTTACTTATATTTTCATCCTCTATATAAAGTGAAACATATCCATACCTGTATTTCAGGAGAACCATTAACTTCTCTAGAGAGCAACACTGTCGAGTCACGTGAAACCTTAAATACTTTCATTTAAGCTAGTCTGAGCACAACCGTCTATAACCTTTAAATGTAAACAGTCCCTGACATCAGAGAACTCAGGAAGTAGAATGAACAGCACCTGGTGACTGAGTGGAGGGCAGCGATCTAGAAAAGGGGATTCCAGTGTTGCTCCCAGTTTGGTCACACGTGAGGAAGAGGAGCCTGGCTGAGAGGGGCAGAGGGAGGCTGAGCTGAGGTGGAGGGAGGGGGACAGCTGAGTGACAAGAGTGTGAGGAGAGCAGATGGCCCCGGCAGCGGAAGAAATCACCCAAAAGACAGAAAACGGGGGCAAAAGCCCAAGGCTGGGAGCTGGAGAGGGTGGGCCAAGTGAGAGGAGCGCGAAGCTCTCCCAGGAAGGGCAGGAACAACAAGAGAGATTTCCTCCCATCCCGTTTTATGTGCATTCTTTAGAACAGTTGTCACAAAATTCTTCCTTATTTAAACTACTCCCCTCAAATTTGAGTTTGAGGATGTTTCCTCAGTGGACACTGTCACACCAGCTGGCCACTGACCTCAGTAACACGGGACAAGGCGTCAGTGTCTCTACCTTTTGTTCTCAACAGCATTCTCTACTTGCAAGGCTCTCAAAGTGAACGGACAATCAGCTGGGATCCAAAACGTGCTGGAAGGCAATTTTTAAGTGTCTGTGTCTTGAAGCATGTCCACGTGTCAAGCGCAAGGTGCGCTCCCCAGCGCCTTGGAGAACTCAGGAAAGCAGCGCTCCCCAAGGCCTGCTGTGACGCCAGCGCTCCGGGAACCTCAGAGCTTCACTGCTACTTTACTCTGCATTAACTCAGGACCTAGATATTTTTCCCAGTCACATTTATATTTATTTCTTTGACATTTTCTATTTATGTCATTGTGGTTTTCTCCCAAGCCTACGAAACTGTTCTGTTTATAAATATATCCCAAGTTTATCAAGCTGAGCTTGTATCAGTGTTTCTTCTATGAATTTTCTATTCTCCAAAATATTTTTTATCAGTCTATTATGGACTGAATTGTGCGTACCCAAAATTCATGTTGAATTTTATTCAACAAATTTGTCAAAATCCCCCATGTGACTATATTTGGAGACGGCTCCTGTAAAGAGGGTAGTTAAGATTAAACGAGGTGGTATGGGTAGGACCCTCATTCAACAGGACTGCGGGTCCTCGTAAGAGGAAGAAACAGCAGGGGCACGGGTGTGCAGAGAAAAGTCCACATGAGAATGCAGTGAGAAGGCAGCTGTGTCTGTAAGCCAAGGAGAGAGGCCTCGGGAAAAACCAAACCTGTCAACACCTTGATCTTGGACTTCCAGCCTGCAGAACTATGAGAAACCCATTTCTGTTCTTTAGGCCCCCTGGTCTGTGGTACTCTGTTGTGGCAGCCCTCACACACTAATACGGAGTCCTTACCCACTACATAAACTCCACGTAGCAAACTACATTCCCTTCTTGCAATTTAATGGACGACAAATTTTGGCATGAAATGAAATGCATTATTTGAAAAATTAACTATAAATGTAGATGAAATTAAGAACAAGATGTGAAAAAAAACTTTGTTTTTACAAATGTCCCATCAAACTCAGCAACCCTCACAGTAGGATGATATTATACACCTTTTAGTATGAGGTTCACTATAAAAAAATATGACATCACCTATAGAGTATTCTTACCAAAATGATTTACTCCAACTCTAATCTAGACTTAACCTCCAGTTTATAGGAAATACAAGAGCTAGAAGTTAAATGATACTACAGGTAAACAATCAGACAAATCCAGCATGTAGACAGTCTAAGTAACCACATCGAAGTTAAAAAGTCAATGTCATTAACAACAAAAAAGGAAACTTTTCTAGACTAAAATACTGAAGAGACATAATAACCAATAGCTGCACATGAATTAAACTGGATCTCAGTTCCAAAAAGCAAAAAAAGAAAGAAACAGTCTAAAAAATACATTCTTGTAACAATTAGGGAAATATGATGATAGTCCAGATACCAAATAACATCCCTGCTCATTTCCTGGGTGTGATAATGCAGGTGAATGGCTTTATTCTAAGGACCACAAGGTTGACATGCCATGCTATGTATAACTCCCTTTCAAAAACAGCACTACAGAAGTGTTTGTGGGGGGCAGGGAAGAGAGAGCAAATATGGCAAAATGTTAGTTGTTGAATTTAAGGAAGGTATACTCCCTCAATTTTTCTGTACATCTGAACTTATTCAGAAGAGAAAGGGTGATTACCCTGAAATATCACCTCTAAACTATCTGGATCAGGATGTGAAGGGGAGAATCTGTGGATGAAATCCAGGAAGCTCCCAAAGCTCACGCAGAGTGAGAGACATGATCACGTATGATGTATGCATGTATACATGAATTTTTGCAGGGAAAGAGCTCACAATTCCCATCTGTTGTTTATTCAGAGTAGTCTATAACTCCCAAAAGGGTATATAAAATGCCACTCTAGAATGAAAAGAAAATTCAATACTTGTAAAATAGGCACTGCTTATATTTTTAAAAGTTGACAGGAAGTAGATCAAAATCCCATTATAATCTGAAATACCTCAAGATGTGAGGAGGAGGTTTTCTCCTGGAAGCTGTTTTAACTCGTATGAAAGGCAGAAAGTTCTCCAGGAGACAGGAAGAGACACAAAGTCGGCCTCTCGCAGCTCTGCTTTGACGTCCACCCTTCAGCCCCTCTCCCCACCCATGTGAGCGCTGCTGCCCACACCACACTCCTGACCGGGATTCAGCTCACTGCATCACACACATCAGGCTGGTACTCTGTCTCTGTACTCCTTCTTCCTTAACAAAATCAAACCAAGCAAGAGATAGAAGAGAATGGCAGAGACAGAGGAAGGAATATTATTTTTCCACATCCCAACAGGACTGACGGAGTACCAACGTGCATCTTCTATGTTAAATTCTTCCAAGGGTCCTTTATCACTTCACTGATCTGCAACCCTCTTTACTTTTTTTTGAGACAAGGTCTCACTATGTTGCTCAAGCTGGCCTTGAACTCCTAGAGTCCAGCGAGCCTTGCAGTTTCAGCTTCCCAAGCAGCTGGGACTAGGTGTGTGCCACTGCACTCAGCTGCCAACTTTTTTTAAAAAAAGGCAAGGGAATCCTTTCCTGGAACAAAATCCCGCCCTTCATAAAAGCAGTCAACAGGACAGAGGCTGGGGCCAGGAGCCCACATCTCCCACCCCGTCAGCTCTTTCCTCACACCAGCAGGTCTACAAAGCCCAGTCCAGGTCCAACACTCCCCATAGCCGCGGCCCGACTGACTCCTCCAGCCCCACGAGGCCCTTCATATTCCACGAGAGCAGCACCAAACCACGCCCTGTGATGCACAAACACCGTGCTGTCTGTGCCTCAGGACTTTGTGGGGACTTCCTAGAAGGCCACCCCCAGCCTTGGCGTGAGAGTCACAGTCAGCCTTCCTGGGACATAGCAGCAGCATTCTGTGTATGGACAGGTGCCCAAGCACCACTGGGTCCCTTGCAGGTCACACTACACATGTGCAGTTTGCTGGGGACACTGGCTGGCAAAGCTCATTGGGGGACCATGAGATGATCCTCACAGATGGCTCATGGGTTCCATCACTCTAGGTGGGGAAAGAATGTGAAGCCAAGACTTGCACTTACAGAGGTGCCTTCACATCTGTTCCCTCATTTGATCACTAGGAAAGGCCGGGAAATTGGGCAGGAAATAATTCACAACCCTTGTCACAGAGGAGGAAACCGACGCGGGAGAGGTTAGGTGCCTTGTGCAAAGTTACTTCATGGGTTATAGCGCACGTCTCTTTGAGGAGACTCCAGTGGTAGCAAAGATCTATAAAAATAAAGCTTTAAGATAAATAAATCTCAATGCTCCATATAAATACACACAAATGCTGAGGGATAACAGAAATCTTTGCGGAAAGCAAGGGAATAAACTTGGAGTTAAAAATATCTTTTCATAAATCTCATAATACTAATTTTGAGAAGATAAAAAAAGTTTGCCTTTTTTGCTTCAAAAAACAGAAACATGAAGTATATAGTGACTAAAAGAAAATAATTCAGTAAAAAAATAAAGTAGCTCAAAAATAAAAAGTGATGGTTCTATATTACACTGCTTGCTTTTACCAATAATAAACTTAAATCTCTGGTATGAAATGGTCTGGCATCGTAAAGATTCTGCTATACTTGGAAAGCTTAAATTTTATGTTTACAAAGGTTTTAACTAGTCAATCCTTACATTTTAAAAATGAATTATCAATATATAATTTTATTAGGTTACTATATTTTATCACAAAAGTCAAACAGCCACATTAAAGAAAACTTCAAAATTAGGATTTAAAAAAATGAACCAATGGCTCATTGCCATAAAATAACTACTTATGGCATTTTGATTCATTTCCTCACAATTATTTCTATACGTGGATGGTTTTCTTTTGGTTGTTTTATGATGTGGTAACATACCACACATACCATTTTGTATCCTGCTTTTTTTTGCTTAATGTCCTAAGAGTGCCTCCAGATTATTACATGGTCTTTATAACCTCATTCTATAATTCACCAAACTACTATATTATCTTTTAAGTATTTACACCATAGTTTAGTTAACCATTCTATTTTTAGACAAGTAGGATGTTGCCAAATTTTTACTATCATATATAATACTTTACTGACTATAACTTCTATTTTATTCCTTTTTGCTTCTTTTAGGTAAGTTCCTCAAGTATATTACCAGATCAAAGTAGATGACAATTTTTGAGACTTTTGACGTACTCTGTCAAATTGCTTCTTTGAAGGTCTAATATACATTACCAGCAATGAATGCGAATGTTTGTTTGTTAGTACTCTTAACAGTAATCAGTAAAACCATCTGTATCATTTTTTTGTTAATAAGTGAAAAATATACCCTGTGCTAATTTTGCATTTTTTTCTGAGAATACTTTCCACCATATGATTACTGACTAGTTGAATTTCTGAACTTTCTCTTCTGGAAATTATTTATTTATATCCATTATTCATTCATCAACTGGCTACTTATGTAGATTTTAAAACAAATTTGTATGAACATTTTATATAATCAAAATGTTAACTCAATGTTTACCATCTTCATGGGAAACATTTTTCCAATTTACAGTTCATTTAATTTTTTTTGTTTTAATTGTTACCTAGACCATTTTATTGTTCTTTACCCTTATGATTCTTTTTTTTTTTTTCCTTTTTTTTTAAGAAATGAGGTCTCATTCTGGTGTCCAGGCTGGAATACAGTGGTGCAATCACAGCTCACTGCAACTTCAAACTCCTGGGCACAGGCAATCCTCCTGCCTCAGCCTCCTGAGTAGCTGGGACTACAGGCACACGCCACCATGCATGGCTAGTTTTTTAAAACTTTTTTGTACAGATGGGGGTTGGGGGGGCAGGGTAGGTCTTGATATGTTGCCCAGGCTGGTCTCAAACTACTGGTCTCAAGCAACCCTCCTGCCTTGGCCTCCCAAAGCACTGGGATTACAACTCCCCTTCTCCTGCCTTCTTCCTTCTCGGCTCCCATGGTTTTAACATTACATACCTACGGTCCAGAGGCATTACCTGTTGGTCATCAGGAGTCCATATGCCGCATGTGATCTGACTTTCCAAGTTAATCTCAGAGGACCAGTGTCTCTGTCCACTGACAGAACCGACCAGGACAAACCCATCTCGGTACGAAATAAGCGCTTGAGTCCCGTCATGGCTCCACGTGAAATCACTCACCTTCGGAACATACACAGAGAAGGGGTCAACTGTAATCTGAAAGAGTAAGGACTTTTGTCAAAGTCTAGATAGAGTCATTAACTTATCCTTTTGGCTAAGATTGAAATGGCCTTAAAGAAAACAATAGAAAAGACATTATTTGAAAAGCTGTAAGAAAAATAGTTGAAACAGACTACAGTACATGCTGTGCGTCAGCGCTGTTCTGTGTAGTTCTCATCTGTTAATTCACTGACCCTCATGACAACCGCCTTTGGGAGGTGCTCTTGTCCCTATCTGCAGGGAAGACCAAGGCACGGGGTAACCAAGTAACTTCTCCAGTGGCACACAACAGGGAGGGGCAGTGCCAATGATGACCCCAGGGACTCTGGCTGCAGGGTGCTTCCTTCCAGCCACGGTTACCATGCCTCTCCTTACCGCTGGAAAAAGATTCTCCATTAGTGTCCATTGGTCACTTAAAATAGCAAAGTTCTAAGTTTCTGATTACATTCTCTCTGTCTTGCTAACAATATTCCCTCAATCAAAACGAAGGAAAAAAAAAAAAAACTAACTGGAAACATTACTTATATTTGGTTGTTAAGTTTACCAAATGCATTTATTGCATATATTCAAATTACCGTATTTTTTTCTCTTTTACTCTATTGTGTCAAATTACTTTATGGATTTTCTATTATTATACTATCCTTGCATACCTACAAGAGCCCAACTTGGAGATGAAGTGTGGTCTTTTACACACGCAGTTGAAGCTGATTTGCTAACGTGTTTAGAATCTCTGCATCTGTACTCATGAAGGTAACAGACCTGTGAGTTCATGTGGATAGCGTCTTTGTCTGGATTTACGAGTCACGGTAACTCCTCAGAACGAGCTGCAGAGTGGTCCTTTCTTTCCAATGCCTGGAAGAATCTGTATAAACTGGGATGACTTCTTTGAAAGTTTGTTAGAACATGCCTGTAGAACCAACCTGGCTATATGCATTTTTTATGGGAAGATTTTTAACCACTACTTCAATGTAATACTTTTAGTATTAGTCCCAAACTTTGAAGCTTTTTACTTCTTCTTGACATAGTTCTGATAATTTTTATTTTTTTAGGAATTTGCCCAGTTCACGTAAGTTTTCAAAATTGTTGGCAAGTAATTGTTGATATTTATTTATCCTTTTAATTTACATGCAATAAAATAACATCCCCCGAGTAGTCAATCCCAAACCTTCAACCTTAGTCTTGGGCAAACAGCAATCTGATTTCTGTCCTAGTTGCTTGATCTAGAATATTGCATAAATGAAACCAGATAGTATGTTCACTTTCACATCTGTTTTACTTAGCATAAAGGTTTTGAGAGTCATCTGAATTCTTGTGTGCATTGGTAGTTCATTCTTTTTATACATGAATAATACTCTGTTGTGTGAATACACCATAATTTGTCTATCTGAATTGATTTTTGGACAGTCTCAGTATTTGGTTATTATAAAATCACTATGAACATTCATGTGCAGGACTTTTTGTGACAAGTGGTTTCATTTCTCTTGAGTAAATGCCAAGGATGGAATTAATTGCTGGATTACGTGGTGAATTTATATTTAACTGTGTAAGAAACTACCAAACTGCTTTCCAAAGTGGTGAGGCCATTTTACATTCACATCAGCCATGTATGAGAGTACTAGAAGATTCACACCTTCACCAACACTTCGTGCTGTCGGTCTTTTTTATTTTAGCTATTCTAGTCGTTGAACAGTGATATAACAATAACTAATATATTAAGCATCATTTCATGTGATCATTTGCACACCACTTTTTTGGGGGCATACCTCTTCAAATCTTTTGCCATATATAGCCTGCCCTCTGTATCTATGGGTTCTGTATCTGTGGATTCAACCAACTTTGAATTGAAAATAATTGGAAAAAAATTACATCTGTAATGAACATGTACACACTTTTTTTCCTTCTCATTATCCCCTAAATACAGTATAAAAATTATTTACTTAGCATTTACGTTGTATTATATAAGTAAATCTAGAGATGATTTAAAGTATATGGGCAGTTTATGCAGGTTATATACAAATATTAATACCATGCCATTTTATATGTCATGGAATAAAGCATCCATGGATTTTGGTATCTGTAGGAGGTCCTAGAACCAATCCCCCATGGAGACCAACGGATGACACATGCGTGTGTATGCGTGTGTGTATAAAAATATGGTATTAATCAGTTTTTGGCCTTCTTATTAAAAAATTTCTCTATAAATTCTAGATAGAATCCTTTTATCAGTTATGTGTACCACAAATATTTTCTCCCAATCTTTGGCTCGCCTTTTCATTTTTCTAACAGTACCTTTCAAAGGGCAGAAGTTTAAAATTTTTCTTTAATGCAATAACTGAGAACAAAAAAAGAAAATATTTAATTTTTATTTATAATTGACACATAATAATTGTATATATTTATAAGGTACAATGTGATGTTTCAATGCATGGATTCACAGCATGATGATCAAATCAGGGTAATTACCATATTCACCACATGAAACATTTATCATTTCTTTGTGGTGACAACACTGAAATCTTCTCTCCTAGCTCTCTTGAAATACACATTACATTGTTATTTGCTATAGTCACCCTACTGTGTGACAGAACACCAAAACTTATTCTTCCTAATTATAACTTTGTACCACTAAATCTTGATGAATTCCTGTATCAATTTTTTTCTTTTATGGTTCATGCTTTCTGTCTACAATCCAAGGACTTTTTGCCTAATCTCAGGCTGCAAAGATGTCTAGAAGTTCAGCTTTTACACTTATGTCTATGATTCATTTAGAATTGTGTGTAAGGTGGGAGGTAAGAACCAAGGTTTACTTTTTAAAATACAGATGTTCAGTTGTTTCAGAACCATTTGTTGTTGAAAAGATGATCTTATCCCTCAATGAATTACTTAGGCATCTTTTAATTATCTACTTTATCTATAATTATGCCCAACTTTTTATTAATATTTTTTTTTTCCAAGACAGAGTCTTGCTCTGTTGCCCCAAATAGAGTGCAGTGATGTCACCACAGCTCACTACAACTTCAGATTCGTGGGCTCAAGTGATCCTCCTGCCTCAGCCTCTTGAGTAGTTTTCTATTTTTACTAGAGACGGGGTCTCACTTTTTTGCTCAGGCTGGTCTCGAAATCCTGAGCTCAAGTGATCCTCCCACCTTAGCCTCCCAGAGTGCTAGGATTATAGGTGTGAGCCACTATGCCCGGCCATAAAATTGTATCTCTTTCTTCTCTTGATCAGCTGTGCCAGATATCTTTTTATATCGTTAATTCTTTCCAAAGAACAAATTTTTGGATTTTGTTGATCGTTACTGTATTATTTTTCTCCTGCTGCATAATTTTAACTGTCATTTTTATTATCTCTTCCTTCTTCTTTCACTGGATTTACTTTGTTGTTCAATTAGTAACTTTTTAAGATAAACACTTATCTGACCAATGATCAGTTTTATTGCTTTCTAATCTACTAATTAAGGATATACATTTCTCTCATATCACCACTTTAATCACATCTGACAAATTTTCATATGTAATGTTTTCATTATCATTCAGATCCATGATTTTATAAATGTCTATTAAATTTATTCTTTAAACCATGAGCTATTTTAACGATACATTTAAAAATTTCCAAATATGCAGGGATTTCTTATCCTTTTGCTGTTAACTTCTAGCCCAGATGCACTGTGTTCACAGATCATGCCACCTGCCAGTGGAACTCTGTTGGGGCTTTACTGACATCCTAAAGCAAGGATTGGCAAGCTATGGCCCATAGGCCAAATCTGGCCTATCACATGTTTTTTGTATAGCCCACAAACTAAGAGTGGTTTTAAATGGTTGAGAAAAAAAAATCAACAGATGATATTTTGTTATTCATGAAATTACATAAAATTCAAATTCTAGTGCCCATAAATCAAGTTTTTAATTTCATCAATAAAAACTGTTTGGAAATTTGCTTTCTCTCATTATATAATGCTGACATAACATTTAAAATTTGTGATATTACTAAATGTAATACCTTTTAGGTAATAAGAAAATAAATGAACAAACACCAAAAGGAAGTTTTGGCTGTTTTCTTAGCCAGGGTTATGAGTTTATGTTGTGTGGTAAGTAATGTCTCCACCATGAGAATGACATGGAGTTGTGAGTTAGCTCTTGTCTCTCTTTTTTTTTTTTTTTTGTATGTTTTTTTCCTAGGGTAGAGAGACAGGGTCTCACTGTGCACAGGCTGGTGTCAAACCCCTGAGCTGCAGCGATCCTCCTGCCTCAGCCTCCCAGAAAGCTAGGTTTCCAGGCGAGAGCCACCACGCCCAGCCACGAGATAGCTCTTAGATAGCTGGTCTGAGATTACTAACACAAGTTGTTTTCTCAGATAAATTCAGAACCTGGGCTTTACTGATGTTATGTTCAAATCAATTATACCACCTAGTTTTTCTCAAGAATTAGAACAACATTTTTCAGAGACAACACATTATATTCTGGAATAAAATTTAAAAGTTCTTTCATTTTGTAAAGATAATGCTATTTATTGACATGCATTTTACCTATGTATCTTGGAAAAGATTTGTACTAAAAGGAAAACCATCTTCTTAATAGAAGGCTAAAATAAACAGTTTCAATAAAAAGAAGCTCCACAGAGATAACAGCAATCTTATATCACAAAAAGTAGGTAACAGAGGATATTTACATGAACTAATTGGGCTTATTATTAGGTCAGCTTAAAGTGATAAGAATATATATATTGTAACTGGAAAAACAGGGAAAACCAAGTGTGAAATACTGGGAGTAAAAGCAGAAATGCCCCTTCTTCTGGTTGTTTTTTAGCGACAGAGGGTTGCAGTGCTTTGCTTTACTAAAAAGAGTGATCAGACATGGATTAATTGAAGCTGAGCAGCAGGCTCACCGCGCCATTGCCCGAGGGCAGCTTTTCATCAGACTGTCTCAGAGTTTGTGTGCCTGGCACAGCCGTCCTCGGTGACTGAGAGTGTAAAACAACGCATGCACTATTCCAAACTCATTTCTGAAATAAAGGACTCATAATCGTTTCCTGAAAAAGGAACTGTTAAATCATCTCTTAGCTTTTGCCCAAGGTTTGATTACTTTGTGACAATGAAAGGCATGCCACAAGGACTGCCTGTCATTTCTTCTAAAAAGTAGTATTTTTCTCTGATCTGGTTTCAAGGTTGCTCCTCCTCCAAGCCACAGACTATTCCCACCACCAGACACTTTGTCAGGTACACAGAGCCACCACTCCCTTGATCAGTGATTCATCATCACCAATGTGTCATGTCTTTTTTATTCAAATAAGATCTAACCCCAACTCAATTAAAAGCAACCAAACCTGCCAAAATGCCAGCGTTTAATGACAACAGCTGCTCAACTCATTCTAAGATTTGAAAAATCAGAGTTCCAAACAGCAAAATTATATAAGAATCTGAATCAGATCACAACACACAGTGATTACCTTAGTCAAACCTGGTAGGCACTTGTGAGATTCTGGGTGCTTCCCAATGTTCTGTGGTCCATGTAAGCTCATTTGCCTCCAGGTCTGAATTCATCCTCCCTTTCCTGTTTCTAGTACATGCGTCTGCTCCAAAGTCTCAATGGTTAGAAGTGCAAGCGGTGTGATCACTGCATGGCTGGTGGTGGTGGTGACTACATGGCTGCTACATGGAGATGACAACAGGCCCCTGCTAAGAGGGGCTTCTGCCAGGAGAAAATCATGTGGTGGTGGTGCTGCCTGGCTCATGGGGAGACCTCTCCAACGGTAATACAGTTGGATATTCTGGATGTACAGCCACACATCACTTAATGATGGGGATGTGTTGAGAAATGCGTCATTAGGCCATTTCATTGTTGTGTGAACATCATAAAGTGTACTTACACAAGCCTAGATGATACAGCCTACTACATACCTACGCTATGTGGTACAGCCTACTGCCTGGGCAAAAACCTGTACAGCATATCACTGTACTGCATACTGTAGGCAACTGTAACACAACGGTATTTTTGTATCTAAATCTAAACATATCTAAACATAGAAAAGGTACAGTAAAAATATGGCATAAAAGATAAGAAATGGTACACTAATAGAGGGTACTTACCATGAATGGAGCTTGCAGGGCTGGAAGTAGCTCTGGGTGAGTCAGTGAGTGCGTGGTGAGTGAATGCAGAGGCCTGGACATCACTATATGCTACTGTAGACTGCATAGACTCTGTACACCTAGACTGCACTAAATTTATACAATAATATTTTTCTTTCTTCTATAATAAATGAACAGCTTACTGTAACTTCATTACTTTATAAACTTTTTAAATCTTTTTAACTTCTTGACTCTTGTAATAACAGTTTAAAATACGAACACACTGTAGAGCTGTACAAAATATTTTCTTTATATTCTTATTCTATAAGCTTGTCTGTATTTAACTTTTTTTTCTTTTTTCTTTTTTAAACTTTTTTGTTAAAAACTAAGACACAAACACACAGATTAGCCCAGGCCTACTCAGGGTCAGGATCATCAATATCACTGTCTTCCGCCTCCACATCTTGTCCCACTGGAGGGTCTTCATTGACAATAATAGTCATGAAGCTGTCATCTCCTATGATAATAATGCCTTCTGCTGCATACCTCGCAAAGGACCTGCCTGTTACAGTTTACTGTTTTTTTCTTTTTTATAAGTAGGAGTATACGCTAAAAAAGTATAGTGTAGTAAATATCAGTAACATATTGTCATTACCAAGCATTATATATTGTACATA
>CAUYRT010014829.1:0-36109 GCA_963574885.1 Lepilemur ruficaudatus | reverse complement strand
CCAGCAAGGAAGACGCGGCAACAGGAGTCCTTCTGACAGTGCTTTATTGGGGTTCCCACTAAAGTTACATACTGCGGAAGACCCAGAATGAGGAAGAACACTCTCTTATATACTCTTGGCAAAACAGGAAATGTGTTACGTCACGGGTAGGATGCAGTGCATGCGCAGGACTTGTTTACCACCGGTCTGGCTGGGTGCGGCGCCGGATACAGGCGCCATCTTAGCTTAGGCTAGCGCCCTCCACAGTGCATATAGCCTCATGTATTGGCACCTTTATTTCCACAAACTAGGGTCCCAAAAGTAAGGCTGCTAGATTAAAAGATAAAGTGCTTTCTAATTTTAACCAGTATTTCCATATGAATTTCCCCAGAGGTTTCAGGGATTCACACGGGCACAGCATTATGAAAGGGCCCATTTCCCCACGTTCTCTCCACTGCTGCTGTAATTGCTCTTTTTAATTTTTGCTGGTCTAATGGATAAAAATGGTCTCAGTGTACTTTAATATTCATTTCCCTCACTACAGGTAAGGTTGGGCTTTTTTCCCCCACATTCATTGGCCATTTGGGTATTGTCTTTTCTCTCTAGCTTTTGTACACTCTGGCTATTTTTCTATCAGTTTTGCCTTTCTCATGTAAAACAATTTATAGGAACTTATTACTCATTAGAGATTTTACCCTTTGCCAAGCATATGTGTTGTAAATATTCCTTTATAGTTTACAATTTCCTGAGCCTCAAAACTGCAATATATCTTTAAAATTTTTATGTAGTCACATTTGCCTGTCTGTTGTCCTTTTATTTTGCAAGTTGCCCTCATCCTGAGGTTATAGAGTCCCCTAAACTTTCACCTAGTGTTTGTAGTGTTTTACTTTTATCTACTTTTTAGTTTGATTGAGGTATAATTTACATATAATAAACCACTCATTTTAAGCATACAGTTTGATGAATTTGGTATCATAAACAGTCACATGACCATCCCAAAACTCAAGATACTGAACAGGTCCATCATCCTAAAATGTTTTCTTCTACCACTTCATAATAGATGACCTCTCCTGACCATTGATCCCAGGCAACTACCAATCTGCTTTTGTCACTGTAGCTTTGCCTTTTCTAGAGTTTTATATTAGTGGATTCATGGCGTATACAATCTTTTGTGTTTGTCTTCTTTCATATGTATGTTTGAAATGCATCTGTTTTCAAATATGTTAATAATTTTTATTGTTGTATAGTATTCCAGAGTGGATAACCCATACTCACTTATCCATCCACGAATTATTGGATGTTTAAATTGCTTCCGGTTCAGGGTTACCATGCATATTGTTTTTATGAATGTTTGAGTAAGAATCTTTGTATGGACATACAGTTTTTATTTCTCTTGAGAAATATCTAAAAGTGAGATTGCTGGGTTGTATGGTAAGTGCATGTTTAAGTTGATAAAGTACCACTGTACCGTCTTTCAAAGTGGCTGTGCTATTTTGTATTCCCAAAAGAAATTACAGAATTTCCATTTGTTCTGCATTCTCCAGAGTATTTTATATTGTCAGGATTTTCAATTTTAGCCATTCAAGTGATATACAGCGGTCTGTCCTTGTGGTTTTAATTTGAATTTACATAATAACTAGTGATGTTAAGCATCTCTTCATGCGTTTATATTTGCCATTCATAGGTGAAGTTTTTGTTTAAATTTTTCCCTTTTTCAAAAAAAATTGGGTTGTTCTTCTAAGTTATACGTATTCTTTATGTATTCTGGATGCAAGTCCTCTGTCAGATATATGCTTTGCAAATATTTTCTTGCAGTTTATGGTTAGTCTTTTCATTTTCTTAACTGTATCTTTCAACTAACAAAGGTTTTAATTTTGATGGATGCATTTTATCAATTTTTCAACTTTTGCCTTTCATGTCATATTTAAGAAATCTTTGTCTAACTCAATATCACAAAGATTTTATTTTATGCTTTCTTCTAAATATTTAATAGTGTTAGATCTTATATTTAGGTCTTTGACTCATTTTGAGTTAATTGCTTTGTATGGCATGAAGTAAAGATTGAGATTCTCTTTTTTTATAAAGATATCTAGTTGTCTCAACACCATTTGTTAAATGATTAATTCATCTGGAGTTAACGTTTAGATCATATGAGGCAGGAATCTAGTTTTTTTTTTTTCTCTGACGGATAATCAATCATGTGAATAAATATTTTCTATTATCTAAGTCATGCTTGTCCTACATTATCAAAATAGCATATTTATTTCTTAATTCCCTATTCATAATTATAACCATTTCAAGACTTTATTGTCTTCTACAGATTTATTAGATTATTTTTGTGATAATAGTTCAGAAACTTGGTTCACAGCCCCTTAACCTGTTCCTTTCAATTTTTCCTCATATCATTAAATTTTACTGCCATCTATCCAGTTGGTCAAGCCAATCACCGAGGTACTAGCATTTTTTCTCTTCCCCTCATCAACTGTAATCAATCCATTAATATTCTTCCCATATATCATAAAGGTGTCTACTTTATTCCACCCCCATTGCTAACAGACTCATCCAGACCCCCACACTCTTATTTTGTACCATGTTCCTTCATGCTCTCTAACTCCACCCACCATCGTAGTCTTTCTGTTCTTTGATCAAGTTTGGTCCTGCCTCAGGGCCTTTGCACTTACCATTCCATCTGCCTAAGATAATCTCCCTTCAAATGCTATGTCTGTTTTTTCTGTTGTTTTTTTTTTTAATTTTTCAGGTTTCTGGTTAAATAATAGTGACTCCAATCTTTGAAATATCTTATATGTATGCTCCCCTCACTATGATCCTCCTATTATTAGCTTGAGTTTGAGGTGAGTGTCTCATCCAGGGATTAAATATGCACACGTCATAAGCTGCGCATCTGTAGTACTGACCAACCTCAGAAACTGATTACTACCCAATACTCATAAAAATGTGGCATTCTGGCCCTCGTGGAATGTCACAGCTTCAAGTATAAAGATAGAGCTTCTCTCTTCAGTAAAAGGGCCCTGGGCCCACCCTCAGATGAGGAGCAGAGGATTCTCTGATGGCATGTCGTATTTCTGAATAGCAGTCCACCCTGGAGCAGCAGCCACTTGAGTCCTGACAAGTATACCTGGAGAAGTGGCTGCTGCTGATAAATAGGACACCCATACTTGGGGAAGGGGCCCTCCCAGAGACCCTGGGCATCATCCGAAGAGAAGGATCACACCGGCATGGCTTGCCCACTTTATAGAACTCTCCTTTTTGTGTGTGTGACTTCACTCATGCCGTCTCCGCTTCTCCAGGTACTGTGTATCCTGTGTATTCAGTGCTGCAGTGGCAGCTGCCACACTGCTCTTGTTGCTGTGACAACTCTTAGCAGTTTACTGCTGTTCTGCATCAGAGTGAGCCCTGGGGTGCACCTTCCTCTCTAAACCTCTCCCTCAAGCTCCAAATGCCATTTGACTCATTTTCTGGTGCAGTCATCAGAGGACCGTTAGCAATTCTAAGGGAGTTATTGCTTTCTTTCACATCTTTTCTCAAACATCTGATTGCAGTTCAGCTCTCCAGAGAAAATCCAAGCTGCTTATTAATTCTCATGAAGAGACAGGGTGAATTTTTTCCTAGATTCATTGTTTTAAAGCTGAAGAAAACATTGAATACAAGCTGCTTATGCCTCATTGATTACACATGAAAAAAAAATGGTGTCATGTGCCCAGCACAGGGCCTGGCATACATGGTAGTAACTCAGTGTATTTAGTGAATGAATGAAGTTCAGGAAATCATGACTTTTCCAAGACCCCACAAGTCTATGGCAGAACAAATATTAAAATATAGACTTTTTCATTACAGATTACAGTCTATTTATAAAAACAAATGGATCACATTTATTTACTGAAATAGTCTAAAGAAAATACTTGTATGTTTAAATATTTGCCATAACGTTGTTAGTCTGATCATACGATTATTTAAAGCTAAAAGTAGCCTTAAAAACAAAGCAGTCAGACACTGACTCAGTCTATTAACCATAGATAAATTTTACTAATTTAATTTTGATTTTAATTTTGAAGGGTTTTTTTTCCCATTTATTTATGTTATGTTAAATGCATAATCCCTACCTTTCTAATTCCATTAATTTTAACTAGCTAAAACCAGGATAAATTCTTGAACTTTGACAAATTTTTAAAAAATCACAATAGGGAAAATAAAGTATGTATCACACTGATGTTTAAATCAGATATTTTTGATAACAACGTACATCCAATAGCATTTAAGACATAAAATGATTTAAGACATAAAAGGAATATTTTCATCTAAAGTCTGAGCTACCTTTCTTGGTCCATGCGAGTAGGAGACTTTTTTCTTGAAAGAATTAGAAGGACGTGGAAGAGGAGAAGCACAGAAAATTTAGAGTCAGAGTCTCGGAAAACTTTAAATTTTGATAAGGAATATAAAAGCTCCCATCCTCAAAATCAACTTAAAGTTCAAACTAAGAAATGCTCTATTTTGCAGAAGGAGACTTGAGATCGATTTGATTGCAATCTGATCATTCGTAATAAGAAAATCTCCAAAGAGGGTCTTCTGAAATGGTGAATTTATGAAATTTGCTCTGTGTGACCATGATTGCCAACTTAGTTTTCTCAAATGTGTCTGGCTTTAGAGACACCTGAGGCACTTAAAAAAATTCATATTCCTGAGTCCCACAGAAAACCCACCAAACTAGAATCTCTGTCTATGAAACCCAGGAATCTGTTTTAATGTGCGTTTCTGAAGCCAGCCTGGTACCTTCTGAAGCCAGCCTGGTATCTCAGCCACTTGGGCTTTGGGAGCACAGCTGTCTTAACCTATCTTTGGAGAAATGGTTGTGCCTTAATTTTGTGCTGTCCCTGCAGACAGTTGAATATTTTCATGGAAATGCAAATTGCGCGTAAATGTCCGGGAATAGATACCTAAAATGTTGCAGGAAACACTGTCAGTCCTTGCCTGTAACTCTCCCTGAGAAAGAACCATAGGAAAAAAAAAAAAAAAAAAAGATATGATTTGTTTTAGTCTAAATAACTTAAAATTTGAGAGTCATTCTAATAGTTGTAATTGTTCCCTTTTGGGATAATTCTGTTGAGAGGCCACAAGTAATGACCATTCCCCATCAGGAAAAATCTTTTTTAAGGTAGTAAATATTTTCGATATCATCCTAGAAAAAGAAAGATCTAAGATCAGAAAATAAGGATGTAGGACTTAAGATGGGAACTCCTCACTCTGGGTCTTGTTGTTGATAGACTTTAAGGAGTAGAGACACCTGCCAGAGGGGTCACCTGGGTTCTAAGAGAAAAGAAAACAGGCCTTTACCACTGATACTAGGCTAGAAACGAAGCAGAGAGGAACCTGCATGCTCTAAAATAGCTTCAGTAGTTGACACTTATGAGGAACTTAGAGTCCCCTTCCTAGATGGTCTCTGTCTCTAAATCCATAAATGCATCCTCTCTGTGGCAGTTCAGAGAGTGAACTTTTTATCTTAATCCCAAATTTTAAGAGAGTGCTTTGACTAGACCATGGACTGCACCTAGACTGATTTAAGGCTAAAAAACTACAGTGTATCTTACTGCTTGATTTGAACAGTGTCCAATGGCCAGGACTAGAACCAGATGACATATATCCATATCCTAACTCTAGGTGGAAGAAAAATTGAAATTATGTAATTGTATATGTCATATACTGTGGCAAGTACAGAATATGAATAAATTTCTAATATATATGGGACCTTGTGAAACAAGCAACCTTGTAGTGTCAATTACATTTCCTTGGCAATGCTTTCAAAATTCCAATAAATGGTAAAGGATATTTATCTTTCATATTTGTCCAGCCAGAAGGCCTACTTTCATCTTGAAAGGATTACTGACTTGATTACAAAAATATTGTGCTTTTATTATCTAGAACCAAAGGCATTTGTATTTGACAAAAATGCCTGAGGAGTAAAACTACTACTGCATTTTAAAAGGTTTTCAGTTCAGGAGTATTCTATTAATATATATTCATTTGTTTTATTAACACATAGTACTAAAATAGCACATCATCATTACTAAAACTCATATACTTAAAATTACAATAAAAAAACTTACATCTTCTTTAAATATTGATATTATATTCCAAGATTAAATATATATAAATCACTTGACTAGGACAATCAAATTGCTTTTTAGATGCAGTGTCTTGAAATATCAAATAGCCTTCCATTTATTTGTAGAGAAAAGAGCCTATATTCCCAGCTACTTGGGAGGCTGAGGCATGAGGACCACATGAGCCCAGGAGTCAGAGACCAACCTGGGCAGGCAACATAGCGAGACCCTGTTTATAAAAGAAGAAAAGAAAGAAAGAAAGAAAAGATTCAAAAGATCTTCAATACTTTCTTGGTAGTCAAGAAGTAACTTAATGAAAGACTAGCTATTGGCCTAGTCATAGTGTTATACAGATGCCCTGACTTTGCTGTAAGATCCCACTCAAAGATTGATTGGCTGTGAAGGTTTTGCATCCATCCCCACACAAATAGGACTCTGACAGCTTACTGAAAGATATTCAAGATCACCAAGTTGGCTTTTATTATTCCATCTGCTAGTTAAATTTATGGAAAGATTACATTGTATGATTTAACTTACTTCTCATTTCCTTCTTACAACTTACAGTAAATAAGTTAGATCTGAGTGATTTTAAGCATGCACTAAACAGCATTATTTCAAAATATAAAACATATTTTGACAAAATTTTATGATGGGTCATATTTTCAGAAACATCTTGCATATATATCATCTCATTTAATCCTCTCGACAATTTTGTTAGTTGTGTATGACCATCATTTGCATTTTATAGCAGAAAAAAATGAGGCTTTATCCAGTTAAGAAACTGTACTATGACCATATCATTTGCACATATCAGAAACTACTATTCAATCCAAATGAAAAAAATCACAATTTCCTGGTATTTTTACTGTACTACAAACTAAGAAAACCCACCTTTTTAAAATAAGTAGCTAAATCTAAATGACAAAAAAAGCATGCTGTAGTATCTCCAGCTGCAGTTAAAGGCTATCATTCTCTTTTTAATTCAGGACTCTTCTGGATTCCCAGAAACTGGTACAGTAGAAGTAGAACCGTCTTATCCTAGCCAGACAGGTTTTGTTAATTGAATAATCATTTAAAATAATACTACATGCATATTTTAACTTACCATAAACTATATACAAACCCATTTATTTCTTAATATTTTTTATGTAAGACCAAATTTTATTTTATTATTTATCTCTTTGGTGCAATGATGAATTTCCATTGCCATTTTTGCTCAAATTGCACCAATAATGCATTGTTTACAATTTCTATATTCTTTAAATACGAGTGAAAAATTTAATGATACTTTCAAAGCCATCTAAACAAAAATTTTCTAGATTTATGATTTTTCCTACATTTTATAGCTGTGTTGTCCACAACTAATTTTTAGAGAGCGTATTTTATTGAATCTTTCCAAACTTTTTAATTTGTTTTCAATAGAATCTCTAAATTTCCTTTTGTATTCATATAACATCAGTTTATGTAAAATTAATTATATCATAAAATTACAATAACAAATACAACTGGAATATATGTGTTTGTGAACAATCAGAACTGATGCTCGATCAGCAAATAACTCAACTGTATGTTCACCCACTACCCAGGGCATCCATCAGTGAGTTTTACAGATGAATGGATACGATGAGTTAATCTAGCAATTTGGTTAAGTGGAGATCAGTTTGGTTTAAGAGGCCAGGATGTCTGTATGCTTTTCCCATACATATCACAGAGCATTTGATCCAGTGGGTTCCCTTAGACTTGAGATGGATGTCTACTTTAAGAAGTTAAGAGGATTTCTAAAAAACTAATAAGGAAAAAGAAGCCTCTTATTTAAGGTATCTGCTATCAACCCGGCTGCTCCTCTGTTTTGACCTTTTCATTTCCCCATAAAAATCCAATAAAATGTAAAGCAAATGAAAAAAAAACCTAAAAGATAAAATATTAAATATTAAAATGCTCACATAATAAATGTTTCATTGAAGGTCAAGGAAAGCTAGACTTCGAACAGAAAGTGATGAAAAATTTCAAGATAAATGGAGTCAGAGAATATAGGCAATTTGACCTGTTTTGCATCAGGGTTCTTGAAAGAAGCCTTCAGAAAGTAAAATTAAGTTCTAGGCAGACTTTAAGCATAGACTCAAGTTTACCACAAAGGATGCAGGCCAGAGGCTGACAGAATTTTTTGAGTCTTGAAAAATTTGAACTACCTATTATGTGTGTTTGGGACATAATGATAAGAAAAATAGAAACGGTCTGCACCCTCAAGGATTTATAGTCTAGTGGAGGGAAAAGGCAAATTTAAGTCAGCAGGTGAAAAGGTGTGGTATAGAACTCGACATTAGAGCAAATGCCAAACTACACCACCCCCCTTACACCCGAACCTGAATGTCTTGCATGGATAAAGGATAAAAAGGGTATGTTCAAAAAATTATGCAAAATCATGTACAGAGATCATCTTGAGGAGAAATTAAAAGCCAAAAGCATAGGAGTTAAATTCTAGATGCCTAACTCTAGTTCACGAGAACTAGTAGGCCTTCCCATGGAGACTCCAGACCTCTAAAGGTCCTCAAATATACTAATAATGCCCTTGAGCTATGTTTTATATGACAAAAAGCCTTGTGAAACTATGTACTTATCTTTAGTAACACAGAGAATAGAATAAATAAAACCCTTCCTTCAATTCTCTCATATAAATGTCTTATTTACATCATGGCTCTTAACACAGCCTGCAAATATTTGAATTATTAATTTGTGTATTTGTATATGATCTGATTCTCCCATTTGAATGTAAACCCTGTAAGGAGGACATTGTGTGCCTTATTCCCCTATTTCCAATACCTATTAGGTAATCAATATTTATTGAATGAGTAAATAAACAAGAACCAAAATCCATATTTGGAGGTCCACTGGTACCCTGCTGGGCACTTTCTACTTATGCATAATCTTTACAAGAGCCCTGCTCAGTAGGTATTAAGAACCTTGATTTTTCCAAAAAAGGAAACTGAGGCTTAGAAAGTGAAACCGGCTTTACCAATGCCAGTTAATGATGGACCAGTGATTCAAATACATTTCTGTCTGTGTCTAAAGCCTATGTTTAAATATAGCCTTTTAGCTGAGAACCTTAAGGTACAATTACCTCATCTGTACTATACATGTTTGTGTGACAAGAAAACACAATCTCCCTTGATGATTTGGCCTTCATCTACTACAGCATTTTCCATGTTGAATTATAATGGAGCTTGTTACCTGAATGCCTTCTCCCCCAGTGTAAGAACTCCTCAAGGGCAATGCATCATTCTCTCTACCCAAGAGCTTCCACAATGTTCAAGCATATATTTGTAAAAGAAATGAATAGATTGAATATCAAGGTTAAATTAGCTTTTTAAAGTAAAAGAAAAAATCGAGTTCTTTCTAACAGGAAGAATCCTGGGATGGATGGTGGTTTTGTACAGTAAAACATGTGTTCAGTGACATACAGACTTCTGTCTTACAACCTTAGTCATTTTGACATCAGTCTCTTCAACTGACAAGAGATTTGGCAAAAGAAATGATCCATGATTTGTCCAAGGTCAGACAACACTTTTGCATTTAGCAATGAGACTATAAATTGTTAATTAATGATTGCATCATAATTAAAGACCTCAAGTCAAAACTAAGAACTTTTTCATTACTGTCCTGAAAACTTTCATAAACAACATTTAAATATTATTATGGTAGGGAACTTGGAGGAAGATGGATATGTGAGCAGCATAGCATTATCTCTCAGGGCCCCATTGAAATGACTAAGCAATGGAAATAGGAAAACCCCTAGTTAACCACTGGAATTAAGGAAGGGTGTCATCTGATGACACTAACTTTGAAGAAATTCTGCCTGGTATTATGTATATAAAGCCAATGCCATGCTCTAGAGAGAGATCAAATTCCCTTGGACTATATTTTGATTCTGTGGGTCAATAGCATTCAAAAATAAGGGTGATAGAAGGACATGGGGTTTGTGTAGCAGTTATCCTAAACAGAAACACAGTGTAGTCTTGTCTCTGAAGTGATAATGTCACAAAATACTAGGTTGGACAGCAGACCAAACCTGGTCCACAGCCTGACCACCAGAAAGCTCCTGGCACAGTAGCTTGAAGTAATAGAACAAAAACAACATGTTCTGGTAGAGCTGTCCCTGTCTATCTTGTTTCCTTATGTATAGCATAGCTTCTCATGCACTATAAGTACTCAAAATATACTTAAATAAATATTATAGCTACTATCTGTTAAGTGCTTACTTGTAAGTGACCTACATATATTAACTCATTTAATCTTCACAACAGTACAAAAGGTAGGTCCTGTTCCAATCCCCATTTTAAAAATGACGAGGCTATGGCACTCACAATTGAACAACTTAAAGTCACATTGCTAGTATATACAGCAGAGCAGGGGAACACGCTAGGGCAGTTTGGCTCAATAGCTTATGTTCTCAACCACAAATAATAATAGTCGATACTTACACAGCATATACCGTAATCCAGATGTTATTCTAAATGCTTTGCATATATTGACTCATTGAAGCCTCATAGCAAACCTCATAAACAAAACCTAGGAGATAGGCATTATTTCTGTCTGTATTTTATAGATGAGAAAATGGGGGCACAGAGAAGTTAAAATAACTTGCCCTAAGTCATATGATTAGTAAGTAGCAGAATGAGCCTCTAGACCCGGCATCCTTTCTGCTTGTAATACCTTTCTATGCTCCTTTTATATAATAGCAAAGAAAGAAAGGGGAAAAGGGAGCTGTCTCATGGTGTAGAGATTATGACTGATTTCCTTTATCTTTATTGTTCAAAAATTATAGGGCAAAGGCATTTTTATAACAATAAAAAATTGCTTTTAAAAAGAGAGTTATGTGAATAGCTGTACAACTTGGTGAATTTACTGATAATCATTGAATTGCACACTTAAAATGGAGTAAAGACATGATATGAAAAAAAATAAATAAAAAAAGATATAATTTAAAACAAATAACTGCTGATATAAAATATTCATAAAATTATGAATATATGACTTTGGAAATTTACCTAAGTGATTTGTCTAATACAATATGATCTCTGATATTTGTGTACCCTCCACAGTATACCTGACAAATATATCTGGATTTCCAGCCTCTTCTAGGTCAGCCTCCACTGATAGCTGCTTATTGAAATGCACCTCAAGAAACTGTAAAGTCTACCCATGAGCTGAGGAATATCATAGCCTCTGCATTTCAATAAGCGATGACTGTGGCCAGAATCAGATGATTCATTTTTTTAATAATTTCATGCTATGCAAATGCTGAGAAATACTGGAAAAATTAAGTTTTCTCAAAGAAACTACAGTTTAACACTGTAGCCTCATATATATTGCTTTTTCAACCCCTAAAGTAACAAAGGGAATAAAATAATTTCATTGTAATAATTAAAATTATTTAAGTATTTGCATGATTTTTTTTATTTGACAATAAGAAAAAAATGGTTTTTTGGTGTATATTTTACTTTTACTTTTTAAAACTGGACTCATAATGGCCCCTTCATTGTCCCCTTCTCATTGAAATGGCAACTTCTTCCTCACTGCCTCCAAAGGACCACGTATGTATGTATCACACCAATATTAGAAATTTATGCTCCTCATTATTTATGTGCCTGCTTCTCTTTCTTACTCCTATTTTTACTTTGTTTCCCTGGCATCTAACTCATTTTAAGAACATTATGTTAAAAAAAAAACTACAATAGCTCAAGAAACACAGTTTTCCTCAACCAAAAAATAATTTCATAATAGCTCAAATTCTTTTCTTGATATTTTTTACCCATTAAAATAGATATATATGAATAATTTCTTCTTTTTAAAAAGTTTCCTCTCCTTAGCACTTTCTTCACTCATCTCAGCTTTCTTATTTCTAATACTCCCAAATTACCCTGGGAAAAAAATATATATCTCAGTGCCTTGCTCAGAGAAGTTACCCCTTTCCTCCCACTCTGAATTCTTAACCCCCAAAGAACTGATCTGGCAATCAAAAGGAAGCTTCCCAGAGAGCGGAGAATAGGAGATGGAGTGGGCCAAACTAGAACATCCTTTCAAGCACAAAGGAAGGGGAAAGGCTGGTAACTATCATATTTAAATAATTTTGTCTTGTAACAAATATTTGTTAAAGGGAAGAAAGGGAGGAAGGATAAAGACTCTAATATATTTGAGAGGTAACTTTTACCACAACCTAGCCAACTTTTGTAACTTCTTCTGCAATTCTCTTTTTCTTTTCCTGTCCCTAAACTCTACCTGTTAGTTATTTAATGGGTCTATGGCTACTGTCTTTCCATGTCATTGGTTTGAAACAGACTCACAAACTTTAATGAGAGGTTATTATGGAACTATTTTCAGACTAATTCTAAGTGGAGAATAAAGGTCACAATACCACTATAGCAGCTAAAAGCACTTTTGCTGACATTATCTACTTTTCATAGAACTCTGGGGACATAGGCAATTATTTTGATTATGCTTCCATAGATAAGGTGTGTTAGACACGATGAGTAGAATAACAGTGGTCAATCATTGCTTGAACCAGAAATAGACTTATACCTACTAATATTCAGGGAAAACCTATTTGGATGACACAACTTGGCCTTCACAAAAGGATATTTTATTCTTCTTCTCCTGCCTAATATGGAAAAAGGCAAAGACTTAGACACTTTCATTAGTAAGCTAGAATTTCACAGTTTAAGTCACACATCCTAAGAATTAGAGGCTCCTCTCCTGCAAAAATCGAAAAACAATGTGTTGCCTCTGAACATAAACAGTTGATAGCCAGCATCTGTTTAACAGCTTTATTTAAAAGAAATCCTGTATAACTGAAAAGAGAGGTTTATTCTCATTGAAAGAATCTTCAGATATTTGTCCAATCAAATTATAGGAAAATTCTCTCTACTATCCAGAATGTTATTTACATCCTTTATTTTATTTAAAATATTCCATTTATTTAAAAAGTTGAGATTTGAATTGCACTCTTATCACAATTCCCACTGTAAGGTATACGTAAGTCTTTAAAAGCCTTTACTTAAAATTTACCTTGATCATTTCCCTTGAACTCACACTTGTAGATCTGCTTCTCCTCCATTTGGCTTCGTATATTGGTTTTGGTTACTCTTCACTAGACTTTCTGCCCTGCTGACCCATTCTGGACACACTACGCAACTTAAACGAAGAAAAGATAAATTGCTCATATATAGATTATCCTCAACTTATGATGGGGTTAGGTCCCTATAAACCCATAATAAGTTGAAGATATTGTAAGTTGAAGATACGTTCATTACACCTAAACTATCAAACATGATAGCTCAGCCTCGCACACTGAAATACGCTTAGAACGCTTACGTTAGCCTACAGTTGGGCAAAATCATCTAATATAAAACTGATTTTATATTAAAGTGTTGAATATCTCATCTAATTTATTAAGTGCTTTACTGAAAGTGAAAAACAGAATGGTTGTATGGGTCTAGGAACCATAACTTCTACTGAATGCATATCACTTTTACACCATTGTAAAGTCTAAAAATCTTAATTTGAACCATCATAAGTCAGGGACAGTCTCTCCTTGAGAGGCGGAAGCACAGGACAACAGGGTAGGAGAAAAAGGGAAGTGATATGATGAGTTGCAGTGTGTTATCACACATGCATTTCCTTCACAAAACCCTGTAAAAAATACAGCAGATGACTGAGCAGGTTTGCACACCTAATAGGCTGGACTTCCTCAGAAAGAGTGCCAAGAGGAGTGGGGAATTTTGCCTACCTCTTTCCTGTCTCACATTTCACATTGGCCCTACCATGGAGAGCTAACTACCCTGTACTTTCAGGTTCCATTATCCAGTCCCCTGAGACATCTCAGGAAGCCAGAACCCTTGCTCCATAGTGTGGTATTTTATCCAAGTCCAAAAATGCAGGGGCTGTCTAGAGCAACTGGAGCACTGATCAAGAGAGAAAGGAAGACAGAGGCAGAGTAAGGAGGCATGCAATGTTATGATCGTAATACAGACTCCTAGGACATAATCATGACATATACCTACTTGTTAAAGACACCATACCTCTTGAGCATGAAACAAGTCTGGCCTTCCTTTCCTGGGCAGTCAATGTAATAAGGGATCAAACAGGGATCAGACAAGATGCACTGGAGTTCAGATCCTGACCCATAGCTAAGCCAGGGCAATAAACCCAAGAGAGCCAGAAATAGAAGCAGTCAGAGGTTGAGTGCAAAGCAAAGTCCTTAGAGAGTACTAAAAGTTGAAGTTTTCGAAACCAAAAGCAAACACTGGGGTCACAGGTGGATTCAGAGTTGGTAGATGAAACCCAAGACTAAAAGCAGGAAAAAACGAAAAGTGGAGCCTTACTAGAAGTGAAAAGAATCCCATTCAATTGTTTGAAAAGTGCTGAAAGATGAGATGTATCTTTTTGTGCCATTAGGCATGTGGCAAACAGGTAGGCCTCTTAAAAATAGGGCATCATTGCAGACGGAAGAAATGTATGGGAATTTGAGGTTTGTAAAAGCTCCTGGATAACCTTTATGTAATATAATTGTTCCTTGGTCATGCCAGTCCCACAACTAAAATGAGATCACATTTTCTTAATAAGCACACTATCGAACTATTCAAAAATTTGTATTAAGGGCCTACTGTGTTCAAAGAACTGCAGTTAGGACCTCATTATGCAGTACTTATTGAAATGGTTATATCCCCTGCCTTCATGAATTTCATAGTATAGTAGGAAATGTAGCTAATTAACAAATGAATATATGCTTAGAATTGTGAAGTGCTGTGAATTAAATGAACAGGGTGCCGTGAGAGAAAAATACATCAGAGAAGGAGAAGAGAGAATATCCTTAAATACTGTCGTATTTAACCAGAGAGGACCACTTTAAAGAGGTTTCAATTAAGCTGAGATTGGAATTGTATGAAAAAGAAACCAGTGTTGAGGAACCAGAGCTGGTAAAAGAGCCTCCTATACAGAGATGACAGCATGGTAAATCCCCAAAGCCAGAGAGAGATTGGTTTGATCAAGAAAGTGAAAGAAAATAGGGTGGCTGAAGCATAAGAAATAATGAATTACCTGAGATAAAGATGGACAGGGCTTTGTAGGCTTTGATTATGATTTGAATTTTAACTCTCCAATGTGAGGTCATTGAAGGGTTTGATTATTTCAGTTGCAATGACGTAAAGCCCCCTTCCTGCTGAACTGCGGAAACTTTCCTTTTAACAGGCTGCCCTCCCACAATATGATCAAGAATCCCTAGAGGGCAATTAAATGTTCCACAAATATGTTTTATTGTCACCTGCTGCCTCAACCCGTTTTGCTGCCTCAACCCTCCTTCTACTGCAGACCGTGGCCTGAAGGCTGGGATTACTGTCTCCCTGCAGCAACCACTGCTCAGCCCACACTGCTTTGCCCCAAGTATAAACAGCACTGCTGTGATTTTAACAGGACTTCACTGTAAATTTGAAAGGGAAATATAGCACAGAGAGTAACTTATAACCATTATTATGGCTATATATACATACATACATATATATATATATATATATATATATATATATCTCATATTAAAGCAGACCCATCCTTTTGTTTGGACAGTCCCATGCTCAAAGATGTCTAACTCAGACCATTCAAGACAGACTCCATGAAACTGAGAGATCAGATTATCTTCATTCTACCCACCCTTACGCACCTCTGCTTATTTCCTGTCCCAGGATCAGTGTCTTCCAAGGACAATTGACAATACAAATGAACTCCCTTCAAAGGAAAACTTAGCCCCTGAGTTCTTCTCACCCACATGGGTAAGGGCCACCCCATGATCTGGAGCTACCCCAGAACCCAACACTGCAATATCAGTAAAGGCTGAACTCACAGAATGTTTGGGATATTAACATGCCAGACCAGTTTGAGCTTATCCAAACCAAGCCCCGTTCTTTTCTATAATTCAAGGTAAATTATCAGGCTAGCTACATATCCTTCCTGCAGGATTTTTGTCCCATATGAGGAAGCAGCAGGTTTCAGGTATAGTTCATTCTAGATCTGTATTTATAAGAGACATAATTCTCTCAAGTATACAGCCATAGCTATGCAACAATCTCTCTCACATAGATCAACTCAGAAATCTTCAAGTCTAAAATATGTCTCCATTTCACCTTTGGATAACAAAAAACCATTGCTATGAGTTTAAAACAAAGGCATAATCAGCACCAGAGGTAAATGTAAGTCCCTACCCTTAGCAAAAGAGAAAAATTCTTAAAGGAAAAAAAATAAACCTCTTACATTTGATCTCACCAAGATTATAGGCTTGTTTTAATTAGAAGTCACTGCAGTAAAATAGCTCCCTTCTTCAAACTCTTACCTTAAGGATTCTCTTGAGTTTCCCCCACTCCCTTTGGCCTGACCATTGTTGCAGATCCTTCACTTTGATTCAAGTTCTTCTTACACTTTACCTACCAGTGAGAACTGGTTTTGCCCCCTAAGGAAGGCTGCCCTACTTGGCTCTCACAGCAGTGCCCCTTGCCATGGACCTCCCTGCTTGATCCCATGAGGAGACGCAGTTTCTTAGACCCCAGCCTAGTCCAGAATTCTCTTCACCCACCAACCCAGCCTCCAGAACTGCCTGAGTGACAAATTGCAAGCTGTTACCCTCCAAGAATTTAGGATTTCAAGAACTTCACTATGAACTACTGCTGTGATGCCTCCTCTGAAACCAATATATCTCAATTTCACCTCCACTTGAGTTCACTGGATTATAGAGGACCTACAAACTTCGCTAACCATGGGAAAAGGATGTGCTCTAGGCTTTCCATGCCGAGCTCCCTAGCCTCCAGTTCTTCCCCTGCCTCCAATCTCACCCCACTCTATACCCTACCACCACTCCAACCTTTGCCCAGTGGCGGTGAATGGCTAGTGTTTTATTCCAGGCTGTCTCTTCCCACAGCTATTCAAATAGTGTCCTCCAGTGGCAACTGATTCCAATGCAATTAAAGAAGCTTGAATGAAGAGTTACTTTAACTCAACATCTACTCACTCAGTGCCTACGGATTCCCCCAGAGATGTTTACCTCTGAACTGAACACTTTCTAGTTCTTCATCTCACACAGATCTATGGGTACATGAAATCAGGGTCAAACAGCAAAGAACTAGTCAGACTCTTTCTTCCAACTAGGCAGTCCACTGACCAAAGGCCAACCATTCTGCCAAATAGTGCTAGGTAAACAGTATCACCAACAATACCACTACCATTAGCTACAGCCATTGGGAGGGGAAGGGATCTGTAGTGCCAACTGTCATGTAGTTACAGCTTCTCACAGAAAATCTGAAATTAATTGGTCTAGCTCTGTAGTCTTAGTTCTAGAAAGCACTCAAATATGAGCTCCTTAGGACCTCTTCCGTTGTTAGTTTACCCCCTATGAAGATTGAAAAAAAAGACACCATGTTCACACTTTCTGAGCTAAGTGCTATTAACCCAGCTGGGGTGGGGGAAAGTGGCTGTACAAAGTGGGCAGCAGGATGTTCAACTCTCAGGCTCTACAGAGGAGCCCACTGCCATCTCATCACTGTACCACGAAGCTTAAAGAAAGAATTTTTTATTTCTATGATATATAGCAGGGATGAGCATTCATGTGAGAACAATTACTCAAGTGTGGTAAGCAGCTTTATGAAACAAACAATTACCATTTAAGTTCAGTTTCCCATAAAACCTTTGAGGGCAAACATTATCAATGGCCCCATTTATACTCATTGTACCATTTGCCACCTCTATGCCATGAATCCCAGATAAACACACTATCTATAGAGAAGGTACATTCAGACAAGTAAGTAAAAAGCTCCCTTGGTGATTATGATTCACAGTCAGACTTGGGAAGCAATGAAAACTACTCTAAAACACCTTCCTGATGTTCAGAATCCCATATTTGTGTCACACTTTATTGTCTGTAAGTGGGATTTGGGTTATTTCCAATTTTTGTTAATATTTAAAAAAATACTCTATCATTCACTCAATAACTTAAAATCAATTTTTTTTCCTTTTGAGTAAATTCTTGGTCAAATGACACAGAAAATTTTTAACTCTTTTTGAAGAATATCTAATTGTTTAATAGAAAGACTAAATCCAAAACAGTGACACAGGCAGTGAATGTACTACCTAAAGTCCTATCAACACTGAATTTTACCATGATCATTAATTTTTGCTAGTGTGATTGGTATATAATAATACAGTCAAGCTGTTTTAATTCACATTGCTATAACAGCCCTGCAAGCTTCTGTGTGATGAAAGCCTTCTGAATGTCCTCAGATATAAATAACTAGGCAAGATACCTCAAGCTAAATACTACCTAGCCTAAAAGATTGATTAATATGGTGTTATGATAAATAAAGGTTATTCTTTTTTAAGACAAAGGTGCTCAGTGAACTTGCAATGAATTGAAAAAAATTCTAAAGGGATTTGTTTGGGTTATATTGGGAATTTCCTTTTGCCAATGTTCTTGATTACTATGATAGCAAATTAGGTCAAATCAAATACACCACTTACCTTTCAACTTTCATAATCTCTGATGGACAACTAGAAGATTTTAAAATAGTATAAATACAATTTTTAGAGAGCCAAGTGGGTTTAATAAATCTATTTAAAGCTATTTTTATTATCCCACTAATACAAATAATAAATGAGACCAGGGTAGAGATATACCATACAAGAATCTTGTTTATGCCTTTGGACACCACTAAAATCTGAAGGGAACAGAAGAGTATAACCCCAGGACCTTTTCATAAAAAGCAGAATTATGAAAAATTTCTGGGTTATATCCCTGTGGTTATGAATATTAGGTAACAGGCTGGGGCAGACCTGAATCAGTCCCTGGAAATAGAAACACTTTTCCTTTTCTCTCTCCCCTAACTCCTATTATAATTTCAAAGCAGATGAAATAACAACAAGTTGAACAAATATCCCCAAAGTTTACATATCAGTAAATTTTAATGCAATACCACCAGTAATGTCCTTGATCTGTTCTCTCCAAAATTTGACCTATAAACAAACTAGAAAGCATACTCATAAATGTGACTGGGACAAAGAACTTATATTTGAAAACAGCAGATATATTGGATGACAGACTTCAATCCAAAAAGAGCCCATTTGGACCATAAACAGGAAATATGAGGACAGAGATCAGTCATCTAGTTCAGAAGAAAGTTGTTGGGAAGTGGTAGATGCAGCAAACACTATGAGGCAAAGGATCCCAAGATGTCTTTCCATCGTACAATAGCCTTAGGGCACAGGCTCGTCCTTACTGACTTCAAGTCATAGAACTGGGCTAAAGCAAGCCCACCCTTGACATTCTTTCTTCCTTGCCTTCTTTCAGGCACTTAGAGAGTGTTACAAGTCATTTTCTGTCTCCCTGAAGTATGATAGCACTTTTCCTTATGGGCAAATGTGTAGCAAAGAATTTGGCTTTGCTCAAAGACAAGTCTGGCTTTTTCTTTTGGTGTCTGGGAGATAATTTATGTCTTACCTAACTGGGCTTTCTTTGTTTAGGTGGGGGCTGGCCACAATGGATCTTAGGGCAGATCCAGACATAACTAATAGTCCTGGGGAGGGGGCACTGGAAAGACCTCCCATGTGATTATCAGAAGAATAGCCCTGTGATTTAAGGTGAGGGCTTTGGGTATCAGCCAACCTGAAGACTGAGTTCAACCATCTGGGCAATTAATCAATCAATCCTGACCACATAATGACATCCAAATAAAAACTCCAGCCAAAGCTCAGGTGAGTTTCTCCTGTTGACAATACTCCATGCGTGTTGTCACATTGAGGCCAAGAGGATAAACCTCCTAACTCGACAGGAGAAGACAACAGAAGCTTCACATCTAGCACCTTCCCAGACTCTGCCCTTTGGCTGATTTTTGTCTGTATCATTTCCCCTGTCATAAACCTTAACCACGAGTATAATAGATTCAGTAAATTCTGCAAGTCCTTCTAGAAAATTATCTAAGGTGTTTTTTGGAAACACTCCAAACTTGCAGCTGGTGTAAGAAGTGAATGGAGTCTTGTGGACTGTCTTCAAACTTTGTGGTTTGTCTAACTTTTGGTTGTAACATTCAAGGGCTGTCCAGAAAGTATCCAGCCATGTAACTGTTCTCATTATATTAACAATGGCTGGATACTTTCCTGGCAGCCCTAGTATACATATCTACTAGATAATATGACCATCAACCCATCATTAACCTTGTGCCTATCCAAAGTGTTACTTTATGCAAAGGGGTTGGCTTAACCTATTTTATGCAAAAATCAAGTTCACTGCACTGATATGAGGACATACATCTTATTAAGAAAAACTAATGGTTTTTGTGTGTTTGTTTTCCTTTGAAAAGATAAAAGTTCTTTGTGTTTTGTAACAGTTCACTCAGGTCTTTGAGATTATTCTTTTTAAGCATTAAGAATAGAACTGTGACTTTAGGTAAGCCTCATCCTAGATGGGAATGGTAGTTGGTCAGTAATCCCTCTCAAACAGAAATATATGAAAAGTGCTATGCAGTAATAAAACTCAGACACTTCACTTCCTAGTTTCTGCCTCATTCTCTCAATTATCTCATCTTCCTGACCTATTGAAATAAATATTTTATCTCTTCCAACCTGTATCCTAAGCACCCCAGAGGTTATTTCATCCATTAACAATTCTTTGCTAGGAGATATGTCTGAGGTCAGTTTCATCAGCTCTCATAAAGAATTGATCTTTTTAAATGAAAAGTCTCCCTATTTCTAAGCAGAATTTTTACATACTTAGAATATTTGTGTAGTGTACTTAATTACGTGTATTTATTTAAATGTTCACCATTCATATAAGTCAGCTTAGGCTGCTGAGGCAAAAATATAACGATGACAACTAAGAAGAGGAAGAAGAAGAGAGGGAGGAGGAGGAAATCTCAGAGAGACATATGCATTTCTTGCTCGTTTTACATGTCCACTGTGAGATAGCTTTAGCTCTGCTTTATATCTTCTTCATTCTGGGACCCAGATTAAAAAGTCACCCCAACTCCATCTGAGACACTGCCAGCTTTCATGGTAAATAGAAAAGAGAATATAGTGGGACCGTGCAATAAGTCTTAAGGCTTTGAGATTGTTTATATCACTTCCACTTGCACTCAAGGGATGACTATACCAAGTCACAAGGCTATGCCTACTCAACAGATAAAGCCCCAAAGTCCCACCCAATCATAGCATCATACTCAAAGTTCAAGACTTCATGATAGTCTTTTCATTAGAACCGCTTGTTGACTCTCTTGATCCAGAGACCCGTGAACTAAAAAAAACAAAACAAACAAATAAAAACTCAAGTTATTTGCATCCTACAAACCCAGTATAAAACAAAGTCCAAAAACCGTAGTAAGTGCTTCCATTTGGAAAAGAGATGTGCTGCATCACTGTTCACAGTAATTCTGAAATCCTACAAGCAGACATCAGAGAGTCTCCTACTCTAGAGCAGGAAACATTCCTCCATTAGGCCCCAGTTGTGCTTCCTAATAGTAGCCTGCAGCCCACTGTCCTTACTGACCTCTGGCTTCACCTTCTGGAAGATTCTACTTTTCTATTGCCTTTCTTGGCCACAGCTGACATGGGCATGAAAGGCTGAACATCTTTCTCTGTCTTCTTCCTGCATAGGAAAGGTTGTTTTAAGTCTTAGTCTCTTTTAGCTCAAGCTGGTGAGGTTTTTTGGTAGTTTAGTTCAACTATCTCCCAAACTGGAATTTTATTTATTTATTTGATTCCAGTCAGCAATATGCGCCAATAGCAGATTTAATTTCCCTTTCTTTGAATTTAGCATGTTCCTATGAGAAAACTACACCTTTGATTTTGTCTAGAGCCTTTTAATACAATTGAAATTGTTTAATGGGAACAATCACAATATATTCAGAGGTTTTGACAAAGGACAGGAAAGCCATACTCTTGCTTAGGTCCTATCCAAAGTCTGAGTTTGAATCAGACTTTTTTATTCATAGTTGATTCTACTTTATAGCCAAGGTTGAAAACCATTTTTAAATGGTCTGTCAAATTCAGTCATAGCATCTGGGAAGCACTGTTCATATTCTGTTTCCCACAACTCTGTCTAAAGCCATAGCCTCAAGTTATTGTAGAAATCTTCATATCAAATATCATACCACTGCAAAACTTCGGTTACCATCTTTTTACTTCCGAATTATGGATTCTTCATCAACTATGGCTCACCTTAGAGCCAATGTCTCATATCTTTAGTTTTGTTATAGTAGATCTCTATTGATGTACCAAGGATGGACTTGGTCAACTTAGGCAAGCCATGCTGTGGTAAAAAGTGATCCAAGATTCTCGTTGGCTTATAATAATAAATATTAAACTCTTGATCATTCTCCCTGTCTATCACAGGTTAGCTTCAGTTCTGCTTCATGCCACCTTCACTTCAGAATGTAGGCTAAATGTGCAGCCCAATCTACACATCCATGTCTCATGGCAAAAGAGAAAGAAAGGCTGACAGAACCATGCAGTAATCCTTTAAAGCATCTGTTGGAAAGAGGTATATGCCATTTCTGTTCATATTTCATTGTCCAGAACAGTTGCAATATTGTTTGAGTCCATTTGAGCTGCTATAACAACATACCATAAACTGGGTAGTTTATAATCAACAGAAATGTATTTCTTGTAGTTCTGTTGGCTGGGAAGTCCAAAATTAAGTCACTGGCAGATTGGTGTCTGGTGAGGGCCCCCTTCCTGATTTCTAGATAATGCCTTCTAGCTGTGTGCTCACATAGTAAAGGAGACAAGGCAGCTTTCTGAGGCCTCTTTTATTAGGGTACTAACCCCATTTCTGTGGGCTCTGTCCTCATGATCTAATCACCTCTCAAAGGTCTCACCCCTCTTAATACCACCACTAATTGTTAATTAGGTTTTCAGCATATGAATTTGAGGACAACACAAACATTCATACCATAAGACCTTCATAGCACAAGACCTTGCCTCGTGTAAGTAGAGCAAGGCAGGGTAACTTTCCCACAAGGAGAGGCAGTAAATACCTTGAACAAGAATAAAATCTACTATACCACTGATTATTGATTGTGGGGTATGATGGATATTGAGGATATAATAAAATATGCAACTATCTCTTTTTGATTACTAAGAACTTTCAAGGCACATCACATTTGCTAGTAGGTGAACAACTGTAGAGGAGATACACAAATAACTTGGTCTTCCTGACTCCTGCCTTTCCCTCTCCCAATCTGTCTGTATACATTTTTTTAAATTATCACATAACAAATTACCAGAAATTTAAGAAAATCATCACAACACCCATTTGTTATCTCAAAGTTCTTTAGGTCAGACATTTGGGTGGGCTCAGCTGGATTTTCTGCTTAGAATCTCATAGATCAAAATCAAGGTGTTGACCAGCTGGGCTATTAACAGGGGACTCTGGAAAAAATCCACTTCCAAGGTCATTCAGGTTGTTGAACCCAGTTCTTTGAAGTTGTAGAACTGTGGTCACCATTTCCTTTCCTGGTTGAGTGTACTTGAGTTTGATCAAAGTTTAAAACATTTTTCCTAAGATCCACAACTTAAATTTCAATTTTACAAATACACTTATAGGGAAAATCATACTAAAAAGCAAGATATTGACTAGAAGGAAAAATGCATCAGAAAGGAAATTAGAATCAGCATCAGTTTTCTAAAACCCCCATAATCTATAGAATCTTCAGAGGAGTCAAAAAGTATATCTGCTGTCTGTGACAAGGAAGTCCAAAATACAATAATACATAGGTTGTAAGGTTATCTGGCAGAATATTTGTTAGAAAACATTCATGTAAGATGAGAAAGTGGAACTAGTATTTAATATGTGAATTAAAATGTTGCATATATTATATGATTTAACCTTCAGGATATTTTTAAGTTGGGTAGTATTATTCCTCTTTACAGGCTGCAAGATGGTAAACTGAGATTAAGCCAAGACCATAAAATGATGAAAGAAAATTAAAACATGCCAAAGGTATAAACCCAAAACAACAACATAAAAAGAAAATAAGAAGGCTTTATTGCAGCACTATTCGCAATAGCAAAAATATGGAATCAACATACATGTCCATGAATGGATGAATGAACTAAAAAAAATGTGGTATAAAAATAAAAATATTTCAATAGCCAAGTTGGGAAATAAGATTTAAAAAAAGAAAGCAAAAAAGAAAAAAAAAACCTTACTGAGAGTGGAAAGAAATGAAAAATAGGAGAGCAAATAAAAAGACATACCAAGTCAAAAGTATCAATATCACTAGCCAAGTAAAAGGAATTCCAAAAACAGGTTACAGAGAACATAGAGAAGAAAAAAATGACAAAATAAACAATCAATAGGAACTCCCCAGTGCTGAGTTCTTACTAGTCTTCAAGATGAAAGGCCCTAGCACAAGAAATAAAGATCCACATGAGCACTTCATTGTAAAATTTTAAAACACAAATGATAAAAAGATCTTAAAAACATGAAGAACCAGGCACAAAGGCATTTTGTTACTTGCTTAAAATCTTAAGGTTAGTGAGAAGGCTAATGTTTGAGACCACAATTATTTTTTTCTCATACCCATTTTCTTTCCTCTGTATTGTCACACACTTATAAGGTTGCCCAGCAACTTTACAAATAGATTTAGATGTCCCCTATCCTAATTCTTTCATTCACCTTTCCATCTCCTATCTACCCATCCACCCCTACTCAAAAAAAAAAAAATACCAAAAAAACAGTTTCATACTGGTTCCCATTTTCAATTGCTTACTGCATATGTTAATGTGGATGACCCCATGCAAACCCAACATATAGGAATCATTTTGTAAACATTTTTAATCATTGGTCTCCTGCATCTTCCTGTCACAAATCATTCTTCAAGCTGCCACCAGAAATATTTTTTAAACTACAGACTTGCCATGTCCCTAGTACTGTGCTAGATGCTGTAATACACAGTACAACATGACTGAATCTCAAAATAATTATGCTGAATGAACAAAGCTACACCAAAAAAAAGAGAGTACATTCCATATGATTTCATTTTATAAAATTCTAGGAAATCCAAACTAAATGTAGTAGATCAGTGGTTGTCTGAGAATCAGATCAAAGAACGAGTAAGAGGGATACATAGACTGCAGGGGCGTGAGGTAACTTCCAATGGGGATGGATATGTTTATTACCTTGACTATGGTAATAGATTCTTAGGTAAATACATATATTAAAACTTATAAAATTATATACATTTCCCATGTGCAGCTTAATATATGTCAATTACACCCCAACAAAGCTATTACACACACACACACAATAATAAAAAAAAAACTCACATATTTCTTAAAAGCCTAGTGTTAGGAGACCAGATGGTTGACTAGAGACATCAGCTACCAAATTGTCTCAGAAAGAATAAAAAGATTTAGTTGGGGGAAAAACATAGCTCAGGTGTAACTCTGAGGGAAATATGCCAGAACCTCCTGAAGATTCCATGGGAAGAAGTTGCGGAGCAGAAAAAGAAAGAGTAAGATCTTACTAGAAGTCCACCCCCAAGAGACTTGGAGCCCCATGTAAAGGCTACTGCCAGCATCTTGGGGGCTCCAGCCTGCGAGATGGATGCAGGGCCCAGAAATCCATGGCAAAGCCACTTAGTGATCCACAGCAGAGCCATGTGAGGCCACCCATACCTGAGCCCCAGCCAAGCAAGTGCTGCCGCAGCTAGTTAGCACCATCAGTCCCCGGACATGCCACCACTGCAGGGAAGGAAGTTGGCTCCAAGCAAGCTGCAAGTGCACCTCTACATACTAGTTTGGCTGCAGGAAATTTTCCCCTGCAGCCACTGATGGGAGTACACACGGGATACAGCTGCCACCACTAGAAGAGTTTATCCTGGAGCCACCATCAGGAAACAATAGGAGGGAAAACATGGTGAATTAGAAGCAGCCCATGAACCTACAGCTCCCAAGGAAAGAAGAGTAAATAGGAAGCAAGTGCCTATGTATGGACAGCTATTCTCAGAAGGAACATTGTGAAACCACAGAGAAGCAGTGCAGAACTCTCACACCCAAGGAAAATTAGCAGGATAGAGCACTGGGACACTGTGCTCTCCCTGAAGGTGCTGTGGCTTAGTTGTGAGAGGACTTTCTCCACTGCCACAGATCAGGGAACTTACTGGAGTTTTTGAAAAGTCATTGTATCAGACAGTAGGTGAGGTGGTGATCAGGCAGAAGATAAAGCCATCCTCAGCTCTTGGGAGCACGGGGTCAGGTTGGCATGGGACTCAGCTTTGCAGCTGTGGTCTTCACATCACCCCCACTGGGCTGGGGAGGGATCAGACCAATGGGAGCCTCTCCTAAGCTGTACCTAGTGACTGGAAGCCAAGTGCCCCCCCCCCCACAATAGAGCAATGAGATCAGAGCACACAGGCTCTGCCCTGGGAGGCTTTGGGTGACTGCTTCAGTAGGTCATGGGGGGTTCAGGGAGAATTCTGCAATCCCTGGACCACTGGAACCAACCTTATCCACTTGTCTTGGTATCCAGTCCCCAAGCCTGCAGAATAGCCTGCCACTTGCTTGGCCCTGACTCTGCCCTCCAGGTCCCAACTGCCTGCTGCCTGCTCAGCCCTGCCCCCACCCTCCAGGTTGGATTAGCCCCAGCACCCCCATGGCCCTGCTCCTCATTCTGAGGCTCTGCTCAGAAGCCCAGCTTCTGGCTCTTCCCCAGTCTGGGCTCTGAGGGTTACATACCAGAGCCCAAGGCTCTGCATCTATGTCTGTAGAGTTTCTGCCAGGGCCAGGACACTGCACTGAGATTCCAGCACTGCATCTGGGCCACAAGACCCCATCCTGGATCCTCTACTACTGCTGAAGGAACTGCTGTAAAATCCAATGCCCTGCCAGAGACTGCCCCTTCCCCAGCCTCAAGCTGCCAGTACACTGGGACCTGGTTTGAGCAAATGCCCATAGCCAGGGAACTCATGACCACTGCCTGGATAGCCTCACCCAGCTGCCACTATCACTTCTGCAGGGAGACCCCAGGCAAAGCAATCTCCACAAAACAAGCCTCAGTGAAGAGGGTCTTGCTCAGCTCCCAACTTGGACATTGTACAATTATCTGGTAAACAGCCCAACACCCAGCACAAACAGCATACATAACAGGCTTGAACAACTGAATTATAGGCTTCTAGTGCACACACCCCTCCTCTGCTGCATCAAAATTTCAGAATGGGGTGCAGGAAGCCATGCAGAGACCTCATCTTTTTCTAATTAAGCAAGAAAGTTCCCAGCAAAGAACAGGTGCCCTGCAAACCCATTATCCCTGAGTTAAGAAAAGAGGTTTCAGATGAGAAGAAACCAGCAAAACAACCCTGGCAACATGAAAAATCAAAACAGATCAATACCCCCAAGGGATCACAATGTACCCACAGTATTGAATCCAAACTACAAGGAAATTGTCGAAATGACAGAAACGGAATTCAGAATATGGATGGCAAATAAGATAAAGGGAATTGAAGAGAAAGTTGAAAACCATCAAAAAGAAGTCAAAAAAATATTTGAGGAAATTAAAAGTCACTAAAAAGCTAGACAACATAAAGAAGGATATAATAGAATTCAAAGAAATGAAAGTGTCATTTAGAGAATTTCAAAACACGGCAGAAAGCATCAGCAACAGACTAAACCAGGGAGAAGAAAGAATGTCAGAGCTTGAAGACAAGGCTGTTGAGCTAACCCAGTCACTTAAAGAAGCAGAAAAGATAACAAAAAAGGAGGAATAATCATCCAGAGAGATAAAGGACTATGTGAGTGAACTAACATAGGAATTACAGGTATCTCTGAGAGAGAAGAAGAAAGTGCTAAAAGCATGGAAAATCTATTTGAGGGAATTATTGAGTAAAACTTCCCTAATATCATCAGAAATCCAGATATCCAGAAACAAAATGGTCATCAAACTCCAGGAAGATTCATAGCAAATAGGACATCTCCAAGACACATAGTAATCAACCTGACCAAAGTCAAAATCAAGGGGAAAATTCTACAAGCAGCTAGATGTAAACAACTGACATAAAAAGGAAAACCCATCAGGCTAACTGCAGACTGCACAGTGGAAACCCTACAAGCCAGAAAAGAGTGGGGCCGCATCTTTCATCTTCTTAAACAGAACAACTGCCAGCCTAGAATTTTGCATCCTGCAAAACTAAGTTTCACAATTGATGAAGAAATTAAGTCTTTTCCAAATAAGTAAACACTGAGGGAATTTGTCATGACCAAACCTGTTCTTCAAGAAAGACTCAGAACTGCATTATACATTTTCTGTTTGGATAATCTATCCAGGGCTGTCAGTGGAGCGTTGAAGTCCCTTCCTGTATACAGCAGCATCATAATAGCCAGGGACTTCAACACTCCACTCACAGCACTGGATAGATCATCCAAACAGAAAATAAATGGAGAAACACTGGATTTAAATGGGACTCCAGAACAAATGGGCCTCACACACACTTATAGAATATTTTACCCCAAAACTACTGAATATACTTTCTTCTCATCAGCACATGGAACATTCTCCACGATTGATCATATATTAGGCCATAAAAGTGTCTCAATAAATTTTAAAAAATTGAAATCATACCATGTATCTTCTCAGACTACAGTGAAATAAAACTAGAAATCAAATCCAAGAAAAACACTCAATTCTACACAAAGTCATAAAAATTAAACAACCTACAGCTGAATGATTATTGGATCAATAATGAAATTAAGATGGAAATCAAAAGATTTCTCAAATTGAACGATGATTTGGCAAAAGCAAGCCTAAAGGGAAAAGTCATAGCCTTAAATACCTATATCAATAAGACAGGAAGATCACAAATTAACAACCTAATTACATACCTAAAGGAACTAGAAAAGGAAGACCAAAGCAAAATGAAAGCCAGCAGAAGAAAAGAAATAACTAAAGACAGAGCAGAACTAAATGAAATAGAAAACCAACCAACCAACAAACAAACAAAAATACAAAGAATCAATGAAACAAAAAGTTGGTTCTTTGAAAAGATAAACAATTGATAGACCTTTTGCTAGATTAACCAGGAATACAAGAGAAAGGACCCACATAAGATCAAATAGAAATGAAAAAAGAGATAGTACAACTGATACCAGAGAAACAAAATATCATATGTGAACACTATGAAAATCTCTATGCATATAAACTCCAAAACATAGAGGAAATGAATGAATTCATGGGAACAAACAACTTCCCAAGACTCAATCAGGAAGAAACAGAGCTCCTGAACATACCAATTATAAGGAATGAGATCAAAACAGTAATAAGAACTCTTCCAACCAATAAAAGCCCTGGACCACATAGATTCATAGCTGAATTCTACCAGAACTACAACAAGAAGGTGAGAATCCTCCCCAACTCATTCTATGAAGCCAGTATCACCTTGTTACCAAAGCCAGAAGAGGACACAACAACAACAAAAAACTACAGACCAATAGCCCTTATATAGAAATATGCAAAAATCTTCAATAAAATACTAGCAAACCAAATTCAACAGCACATGAAAAAAATAATCCACCATGACCAGTAGGCTTTATCCCAGGGATGCAAGGATGGTTCAACATATGTAAATCAATAAATGTGATTCACCACATAAATAGCAGCAACAAGGATCATATAATCATCTCAATAGATGTAGAAAAAGCATTTGACAAAATTCAGCACACTTTCATGATAAAAACTCTCAACAAACTAGGCATATAAAAAACATATCTTAAGCTTATAAAAGCTGTATATGACAAACCCACAGCCAACATGATACCAAATGGGAAAAAGTTGAAAGCATTCTTGTTAAGAACTGGAACAAGACAGAGATGCCCACTGTCACCACCATATCTTCTATTCAAGATAATGCTGGAAGTCCCAGCCAGAGCAATCAATCAAAAGAATGAAATAAAGGGAAAGATGAAAGATGAAAGCTCTTCTTTCCCAATGAAAGGTTGGGAAAGAAGAGCTCAAACTATTGCTTTTTGCTGATGATATGATCTTATACCTAGAAAACCCCAAAGGCTCCACCAAGAAACTCCTGGGATTGATAAATAAATTCCCACAAACACTGTTTGTAGGACTACAAATTAGTACAACCTCTAATGAAAACAGTATGGAGGTTGCTCAAAGAACTAAAAGTTGACCTACCATTTGATCCAGCAATCCCACTACTAGATATTTACCCAAATTTTATAAAAAGACACCTGAACTCAAATGTTTGTTACAGCACAATTCACAATTGCAAAGATGTGGAATCAACCCAAATGCATATCATTTCATGAGTGGATTAACATAATGTGGTATATACATACCATGAAATACTACTCAGCCACGAAGAAGGATGAATTAATGCCCTTTGCAACAATTTGGATGGAACGGGAGACCATTATCCTAAGTAAAATATCTAAAGAATGGAAAAACAAATACCACATGTACTTGCTATTAAATTGGAACTAATTGATGAACACACATGTGCACAGAGGGAAGTAAAACACAGTGGAAATCAAGCAGGGGTGAAGGGGTAGGAGGGGATGGGTAAAAACCTACCTAACAGGTACAATGAACACTATCTGTGTGATGGGCACACTTATAACCCTGACTCAAGCCTAACAAATTTGATATATGTAACCAAAAACATTTTTACCTCTGTAATAATTTTGAGGAAAAAAAAAAGCCTACTGTTTTTGTCTGAATTGTGTCCCTCCAAAATGTATATGATGAAGTCCTAACTACTGCTACCTCAGATATGACTGTATTTGAAAATAGAGTATTTTAAAAGTGATTAAAATGAGATCTTTAGATGGGGACCTAATCCAGTATTACTGGTGTTCTTATAAGAAGAAGAAATGAGGACAGGCAGACATACATACAGAGGAAAGATGATGTGAAAACTCAGGGAAAGATGGCCACCTACAAGTAAAAGGACAGAAGTCTCAAAAGAAACAATGCTGTGAACACCTAGACTCAGACATCCAGCCTCCAGAACTGTGAGAAAATAATTTTTTTTTGCTTAAGCCACCTAGTCTATGGTACTTTGTCATGCAGCTCCAGCAAACTAACACACTCAGTAAGAAATATGCCACTATAAATATAACATATGTTCTCCATGTGGCTGCCTCATGAGTGATTTATTTTCTATCTAACTGATTTCCTTTGTTTGTTTGTTTGTTTGTTTTGCAACAATTATATGTTTCTGTTATAATCAGAAAAATAGTCATAAAATGTTGTACGGAATCATTCATGGGATTCAATTTGAAAATTCTAACAAAGGAGCCATGGCAGAAAAAGTTCCAGTTTTTTAATTATAAAAGAAGGGTTTTTCCAGTGTAGTAGAAAACATGGTAATTCCATAAAGACAACTTAAAGAAAATTGGTAAGTGTGCTTTTGAAATCTTTCTATAAATATTCAGGAGGAAGCCTGCCGACTGCAAATTGCTGACACTGCTGTTTCAAAGATGCCTGCAACACACACACAGGAAAAACTCAGTGGAACTATAAACGAGCTGTTCATTAAAGATACCCATGTAAATTACAAGACAAAAGGTAATATTCAATATAAAATGCTCCCATTTTTTAGAAAGCTTCACAAAATGAGTTTTAAGTTGGCAGTGATTACGAGCAATGTTTTTGTTAGGCGCTTCACAAGGCTTTCTTTTATTCTTAATTACTTTTGTAACCACCAACACTTATTCAATTAGATATGTTAATAGTCCCTGGATTTCTGTACACCTGTTTCTTCCAGCTGTCTGCAAGGCTGGTTCTCTGACATCTGTAGAGAATTGGTAGTTCCATTTCCTACCATTAAAGTCACAGGAAAAGAAGTCCTAGGATCCATGTGGGGTTAAAGAGCTTAAAATAAAGAACTTAAAAAAAAATTAAGTGTGCATATTCTTACAATAAAATCAATGCTATATGGATAAATTCTGGGATATACCCAATAATTACCAGAATGTCTTCTATGCTTTCATAGATATCAATCTCTTTATCAAAGGAAGGTCCTTTATTTTATATACTCTCTGGTGCATAGGTTGGTATTTGAAACTATATACAAAATGTAAGGTCCAGATTGGAGAGTAGTTTTGGTTATAAAAATTAGAACAAAAATTAAATACTTAAAAGTTGATTCATTTATAATATACTAAGATATCTATTAAAATGCTTTAAAAAATATGCTTTTCCCCATCTTTTTAATTCAGAATATACTAATGTGCACCTATAGGTACTTTTCCTAAATTGAGGGAGTACAGTCTTGAAGATAATGACCCTGATCACATGGAGCTTGAATAGATGTGGGAGGGACCAATAAATCTAGACTTTATATAAGTGTTATAAAGAATCTATAATAATGTAAAATTACAGGGAGTAACTGGTTTGCACAGGGAAATGCTATTTACATATCATGATTAGTCTTTTCAAAGAGATAATATTAAAATAAGATTAAATCTTTAACTTATAGAGCTATGAAAGATTAAGGAAATAATTATTTTACCCAATGCTTGCGTGAGCTAGAGAATGGGAGCTATAAATTGATGCAATCTATATTGAAAGGATGCAGGCATAATTTATTAACACTTTTTTAAAAATGTACATAAATTGACATAACCACTATATTGGTAAGATCTTATCTGAATTGTGTGCAACAAGATTTTATTCTAAGATTGTTTATTGTACAATTTTTATAGTAGTAAAAATTGGGCAAAAATTGAATTCCAACAATAGACCATTCATTAAACAAATTAAATATGGTGCATCAGCAAAATAAAATATTGTACAGTCATTAAAATGATACTGTGGTGTTTCTGATGTGAGAAGGCAGGTCTTCCTCTCCCTCTTCAGTCTCCTTCATGACAGTAATGGAATGTTTAAAAAGTACAAGCCTACAACAAATATGAGGAAAAAAAGTAACCAGCAATAAACGATGAGAGGTCAAGGGAAGAGTCTCAGGAGATAAGGCATAGCAAAGAAAGCCACAGTCTGGAACTCATATGGTATGAGCGCCAGTAAAGGAAAAAGCTGCTCCACTCAGCAGGACAAGTAAAAGGCAATATAGCAAGTGGAAAAATTAATTAAATGGCTAAAAATGGACTGTAGATAAAGATCTATCTACAGAAATTTGTAAAACAATTTGTCCCTTTCGTTTGACTGCCTCCAGTGGTCTGAAGCTTTATACTTAACCCCAGAAAAATCTGGAAGGAGCTAAGGCAACTAGAGCTGGGTGCTGGTGCCCTAGGATACACACTTCCTCTTTCTATTATACAGGTGTTCTCTAACGTAATAGCCAGTGTCTGCCCCTTACCCCCAAGAAAGGCTGGCAGTCAATAAACTTTACTCCCATAAAAAATGCAGTCAGATTTACTGTCACCCAAATCTAAACATGAGAAAATGAGACATTTGAGGAAAATCTGCAGGTAGCAAGATAAATATCAAGATTAAAATATAATAACCTTCAGAAAAAGTAGTAAGAAAATGACAAAGAAATGCCTTCAAGTAGAGTCCTCAATGACATTTAAGATGATATCCCTCCTATAAAACAAAATACCACATTATGAAAGGAAAAAGACAAATGAGAGAATAAGAAATAACTCTTGAAAATTAAAAATTTGGATTTGGAGAAGAAAATCATTTAAACACATGCTTAGTGCCCTGCCATCCCACTTCCAATCCAATGATCAGCCTCTTGGGTGCAGAAGTGGCCAGTCAGGGCCTGGAGATCATAAGTGAGGTCTTGGGTTCTGCTGGTGTCTGGATGAAGAGAACAAACCTGCAAGCTTTTCCCTCAGGTTGGAGGTGAGCCTGAGGATGGCAGCTAGAAGCCCAGGGATGTGAAGTACAACATCTGGCAACCTGGTGATGTGTTGGTCCTCTGACAGCCAAGGTTCCCTGAAAGAAAGGGAAATCCTTGAGAGACTTCAGAGAAACTAAACACAGCAGCTGAGTTAACCCAGGCCCTGAGACTAGAAAAGCTCTAGTTCAGTGGTTCTCCGAATGAGAACCACCTAAAGAGCTTTTAAAACGTCCATTGCCTAGGCTACAACCCATATCAATTAAATCAGAATCTCTGGGAGGGTAGAATCTTCATTATTTTTGATGTTAGCTATAGTGATTCCAATGAGTGGCCAAGTTTGAGAACCATTTTTCTAGCTACTGGCAGCAACAGCAAGACCTGGGAATTTGTTAGAAATGCTGAATCACACCCACTTCAGACAGCCCAAATCAAAATCTATATTTTCACAAGATGCCCAAAGATTCATGCCTACATGAAATTATAAGAAGTTCTGTATCTAGCCCAAGGAGTAGGAATCTAGACCAATTTAACCATGGATGAGACTAGGCATTGGTACTTTTTAAACACCCCCAAGGTAATTCCCATGTGCAGCCATGCTGAAGACCCCTGCCCTCGATATTGCAGTTGAAGAATTGATGAACAGAGAAGACCAGAACAGCAAGGAACCCCTTCCTTTGGGACCCTAATGGAGAGATTAATAAATCATCACCTGCTATATCATTGGCCCTCGGGGAATGAAACCTCTGTAATTCCTACTTCCACATAAAGTAGATTCCACATAAGGTGCACTGACAGCTCCAAGTCCAAAAGATGAGAAATGAACAGATGAAGAAAAAAGACACAACTATGGAGTGCCAGCCATCCAGAGAGAGGTAGGACAAGCAGAACACTCAGAACAGGCAGCTTCTAGTAAAGAGCATTAAGATCACTTAAGAAGATTCAAATTCAAGATAAAAATATTTTTATCAAATAAAAGTATTTTTACCAAATAAAAGCATCCTTTTAATGTTAAAATGTAATAGATTGATTAGAGATGATGTTAGCTGTTGAAAAGTTAGTATCCCTTCAAATTGGATATAAAGTATAAGAAATATCTCACAAGGAGATGGATATCATGAGGATGCTGTTCTTGGTTGATTTGTGTCCCCCAAAAGGTGTGTTAAAATACCAACCTCTAGTACCTGTTAATATGACCTTATTTAGAAATGGGATCTTTGCAGATGTGATCCAGGGGTGATAACTTTGTATTTGCAGATGTAATCCAGTTAATATGTCATCAGTATGGATTAAAGCGGGTCATAAACCAATGACTAATGTCTTTGTACATTAGTCAAAGGTATTTAAAGACACAGAGAATGGGACCGGGTGTGATAGCTCCTGCCTGTAATCCTAGCACTCTGGGAGGCCGAGGCAGGAGGATCCTTTGAGCTCAGGAACTCCAGACGAGCCTGAGCAAGAGCAAGACCCCGTCTCTACTAAAAATAGAAAGAAATTAGCTGGACAACTAAAAATATTTAGGAAAAATTAGCCGGGCATGGTGGCACATGCCTGTTGTTCCAGCTACCCTGAAGGCTGAGGCAGAAGGATTCCTTGAGCCCAGGAGTTTGAGGTTGCTGTGAGGTAAGCTGATGCCATGGCACTCTAGCCTGGACAACAGAGTGAGACTCTGTCTCAAAAAAAAAATAAAGAGACATAGAGGAGACACAGGGAAGAAGGCTATGTGAAAAAGGAGACAGATTAGAGTTATGCTGCCATAAACCAAGAAACAACAAAGATTGCTGGCAACCACTGGAAACTAGAAGAGGCAAGAAAATATTTTTTCCCCAGAGACTACAGAGAGTACAGCCTCATACCCTGATTTCAGACTTCTACCCTCCAGAACTCTCAGAAAATAAAAATAAGTTTCTGTTGTTTTAGGCCACCTAGTTTGTGGTAATTTCTCACAGCAGCCCTTGGAAATTAATACTGATTACAAATTCAGAAGGCCTAACATGTAAATAGAATAAAGAAAATAATTAGAAAACTAATAAACAAATTTTTTTTTCTTCCAAAAATTTTATTGGGGGAAAACTACAAAACATTTACAGTACAATGTTTACAGTCACAATTTGTAGTGAGCTGATTTCCCAAAATATATTACCACTCAAGTTGACTTATCTTGTTACATTCAAAAAC